>ML810689.1:305317-332054 GCA_009831015.1 Picea engelmannii
TGATTCTAATTACATCCTAATTGAATTCTCATGAAGAGAGAGCACTCTCTTTTATACATGAGAGCCTTGAAGATAAGATAACCATCTCATTATTACAGATCCACTATTCTCTCAACCTATTTCCCATTATTACAAAATATAATACCTTTAAATCCTCACACATATCTCTCATATATCTTAGATAAGATATTCCAACCAAATCTCCATGATCTTCTCCTTGGAATGGGCTTGAATTATCTCCTCAAATATTGAAATGGTGGAGGAGAAGTCCTTTGAATTAATCCTTCACATATTCCTACACATTACAAAGCTCACACATATTTGAGATATATATGAAAACATGTTGATTTTCTAACATTTAGTCACAAATTCCTTTTAAATACTAAAATGAATAAAGTGGAGAATAATAAGGTGAAACCCAAGTATATTTATGGAAATGATATTGTGAAAGGTTAATGGGGCAATGAAATGTGAAGAATGATGAAGGGAAAGGTGGATGAGAATAGGACATTTCTGAGCCCCAACATGTACCAAGGATAATGGTCCAAGTCTTTTAGGGCTCCCATACTAGGGATTTATTCAAAAATGAAATCAACTATAAAATTTGAAATCAATTGATTTAACTGGTTTGTAGTCATGCTTTAGTTTTAGAGGAAGTACTTCTCCTCTCTCTTCTCTTCATTCTTTTGAGGTGGGTCTGGATCAATGTCAGCGGTGGAAACATATCGTCTTCCCTTCTAATTGGTTGGATAGTTTCTTGCATAGTGTCCATAGTTGTCACATCTGAAGCACTGAATTTCTGAAACATCTCTTCTTTGATAACCTAGATTTGATGAAGACTTCTCACCTTTAAATGTTTTCCTGAAATTTCTTTTGAATTTTCCTCCTTTCTTTGTATGTAGTGCAAGAGCATGATTTTCTTCTAAGGAGTCTTCCACTCCTCTATTTATAAGTCTAAGTTCTTATTGAGTACAATCTGTCCATAGACGATCAAAGGTTGGTAGGGATTCTCTTCCACTAATACTTTGCAGAAAAGGCTCCCATGATTTTGGAAGGTTATTGAGAGTGGTTAAGACAAGTTCTCTATTAGAGATGATTTCTCCGATGGTCTCTAGTTGTTCTTTAATCTCTGATAACTTCATAAAGAAGATGGAAACTGTGTCACCTTTCGTCATGTTAGTAATTTGCAGTTGGCTCTTTAAGGTAAGATCTCTGAGGGTTTTTTCACTTTCAAACATTTCTTTTAAAGCTTCATACATTTCATAGGCTATCTTCAGGTTAGCAATACGAGGTAAGAGGTGATCTCTTACTAAGTAGATGATTACTTTTCTTGATTTGACATCTTCTTACTTTCTTATCTTCTTATCTATATCTGTAGTTGTGGCTGATAAGGTTTTAGTTACCACATACAAGAGGTCATCTTCTTCAAGGGTGACTTGAAGCCTTGATTTCTAAGAGCTGAAATTTCTTGCTCCATCAAGCCTATCTTCTACTAAGGCTTTGTTCTTCATTTGATTGGTTTCTTCAAATTCTTGCCAACTGGATTTTGAAAACCTAATGGTTAGGTTGGATTAGTAACCTTGTATTATGTTGGACTTATGACTGCCAATAATCAACTTGATAGTGTCACAAAGATGCTTGATGATTCAGGAGAAACGTTTCTTCATAAATCTAGAATTAATATTTTGCAGGAAATTTCGGCACCCTAGAAACCCTAGGGCCAAAAATCAAAATTTCTCAGAATTTCACTTTGAGAGATTATGGAGATGCACTGGAGGAGGTTGTACTCTTCTATTCCAAAATTACCCCCAACATCCAAGTATTAAGGGATATAACTCCACTGAAAGGAGAGCCATACAAAAAAAATTGGAAACCCTAGAAGGGTCGTACGGTTCTGTAAAAAGGTGAGAGAAGACTTGGTGGATGCTTGTGCAATGGGTTATTTCAAGACCTATGCTCTAATACCCTATTGATTTTTCAGTAGTTAAGGTTAAGCATGAATTTCATTCCATTTTTATCATTTAACCATAACCATAAATGTTGCAGCAACCAAGATCACAAGAAGAAGCACCATGCACAAGAACACAAGAAGTATCCTGGGAAACCCTTCTCAACAAGGGAAGAAAACCCATCCAAATCCTTTGCTATATTCCTCAAGAGAAGGAGCTTCACCACCAATATAAAACCTAGCACACAAGAGGGTGCTCAAACCCTAGAAGACTAGTTCCCAAGAGAGGTGCGCGCTTTTCCCAAGAAGGTGTATTTGCTGGAATTTCCAAACTCACTTGAAAGATAGTATTACTCAATGGGGAATTTATATTTACTTATACTAGCATGAACCTATCAACAGAAGTGTCTATTGGCACAATAGGGCCGACCTCACTAGCTTATAATCTAATTAATATTAATTAGATTAATTAACTTTTATATTAATTACCAGTCACACTAAGGTGGGGCTGACCTATACCCTTTATATTACAATTAGGGTTACAGGTAGGTCTAACTCTTGAACAATATAGAAAGGGATATGATACACCCACTAGTGCTCATCCACTAGGGGAACACCCATAGGGATGTCCATATCTCTAGCTCACTGCATTACACAGAAGAACTAGTTCTTCACATGTTCACCTGTGCTCGTCCACAACCACGTCCACTCAATAGATCTTCTTTCCCACTGCATCACACAGGAAAGTCATCTGGAGTTTCTCGTCAAATTTTCTTCTCATAGGAGGCTAATACATCATATTCATTTATGTTCTCATGACGATGCACCCAACACTTTGGTATTTCACACGTTCACCTTGTGCTTAGCCACAGGCACGCCCAACTCAGCAGATCACCTTTCCCACAGGATAATCATCTGGAGTTCTTCTCAACTCTCTAAATGGAGGAGGTCATCTCTATGTTCCAGCTCTGTCTCATATATGAACCACACACCCTTTTCAGGGGCTTTATCTCAGGTTTGTAAGATTGAAAATATCTCACATGGCTGCAATGATCCACATCTCACAGGTTTGTAAGTTGGAGAATGTCTCACATAGATGCAATCATCAACATAATGGCCCCAGATCATGCTGTGAATATTGCAAATAGTTGTGAAAATGATGGAATTTGGTCTTTATACTTTAATGAGTCTAAATCACGTGAGCGAGCCAATGCCGGTTGTTTATTGATAGATCCCAAAGGTAATAAGACATTCATTTCTTGTAGGTTAGAATTCGATTGCACAAATAATACAACAGAATATGAAGTTGTCTTGCAGGGACTCAAGAAATCCATTGACCTTGACGTCCAATGCCTAGTCGTATTCGATGATTCTGAAATTGTGGTCAAGAAGGTAAAAAATGTCATTCACTATGTATATGTTCATCTAAAAAACTACCAAACCAAGGTATGGAACTTAATTAATAAATTTCTTGCCTTCAATATAATTTATATTCCTAGATTTAGTAATACTGAATAAGATTTGTTGGCAAATGTGGCATCAAAATTGTTGCTTGAAGAAGGTTTCTCTCCTAATTCATTCTTTGTTGAGTTAATATTCAAGCCGCCAATTCTGGATAATATCACCAATTGGTGGGTGTTTGACGATGATCAACAGATCATAAATTTTCTACATATGGAAGAAACTTTCCAAGGTGTTGTAATCGATGAAAACACTCAAGATGAAAATCTCCGCGATCTTATGGTAATATATGATCCACGATAAGCTGAAATTTCATCAGATATGGTAAATTCTATCACTAATTGTCATCATATTAGAAGAGTTTCATGATTTACATGACAAATTTAAGGGAGTAATTAATTGTAAAACGAATCGTTCCTCGCTGCAATATGAAACTATAAACTTAGGGACACATGATCAACCTCAGAACATTAATTTGGTGAAAGGATGTACACAACAAGAAAAATCAACATTTATTAAACTTTTCAAATAATTTAAAGATGTATTCTTTTGGACTTACGATGATTTAAAAACATTCGATCCAAACATAATACAACATATAATCCCCATGAAGCCTCAAGCCCAACCATTCCAACAAAAACTAAGAAAGATGCATTCGAAGTTCGAGCCCAGGGTAAAAAAGGAATTGAATAAGATATTAACAACTAAGATGATATTTCTTGTTCGACATACCCAATGGGTGTCCAATTAGTCTCGGTAAGGAAGAAGAATGGGGAAATACGACTTTATGTCGATTTCCGCAACTTAAACTGAGCCTCTGATAAGGATAATTACCATGTTCCTCCCATGGAACATATCTTGGGGCACTTATGCTTATCGTAAAATGTCTTTCAGAATAATTAATGTTGGGGCAACTTTCCAAAGGGCCATGGATATCGCTTTTTGTGGGATTATAAATTAGTTAGTAGTTGTTTATCTGGATGATGTTATTGTCTTCTCAAAACATAAAAAATATGTCATTTATCTCACCTGAGGAGTGTATTAAAGCGTTGTTGTAAATATGGCATTTCATTAAACCTCAAGAAATCAATCTTTGTTGTTGATCAAGGAAAGTTACTTGGTTTTATAGTATCAAAAAATGGAATGATGATAGATCCTGAACAAATGCAATCCATAGCCAATCTTTCTCCACCATCATCCAAAAAACCTATGCAATATTTGCTTGGTAAAATAATTTTTGTCAAACGTTTTGTGCCTATTTTTTCCGAGATGGTCAGACCCCTGCAAAATATGATAAAAAATGATGTTATTTTTAAATGGGGATCACAGGAAAACCAAGCCTTTAATTCCACCAGAGAAGCTATCACAGAAGCTCCATCCTTGATGAGTCACGATTTTACCAAATACTTTACCCTCTACACTTTTGCATCATATAGATCATGTGTTGCAGTACTCACCCAGAAAAACAATGATAATAATGAAATTCCCATCTCATTCATGAGCTCCGCTTTTAAAGGAGAAGAATTAAATTATCATGTAGTATGTCTATATGCGTCAAATTGTTTGATTTTCTTTTGTACAAAGGTCTGATTGTTGATGCTTATCAATCCTATTTGAATTCTTATCATTTTCGTGAGAATATGTGTGGTCGATTTTTTTATCATTTTTACTCTTCAATTTCATGATTGTGAAGCATGAAATTGAAGTTCTCTTTCCTGCAAATCGTTGATCCAATTTTTGTGACTGTATCCCTTTACACGAGATAAAGATTAATGTTTGTTTGATTTAACCAATCTAAAAGTCCAAATAAGAAGTTTATTGAAATATGTTTAAATGGAAGATCTATGAATCATGTTGAAACAACCTAAGTAAAGCCACTTCCTACAAACTAAAATCGATTCTAGAAAGTTTGAGTTAGATCTAAACAAACTTATGAACTTGGATTTCGGGCTTGAGTTAAAACTTTGACTTAAACTATTGATTAACATGGGTGATATGGGGTTTCATTAGAACCTAACTTCTTTAAACATTCTCAACATTACTACTTCACCACCTACCATTTTCATATCAAGACACAACGTTATTAATGTTCAATTAACATGGATTGACCTCTCGATGCCATACAAATTATTACCTTGCCTGGTGTTAATGTCCTCAAAATCAGGTTAGTTGTGTGTGGCAAGCCACGAGGATTTCATGGGTTTGTTAGCTTTGAACCTCTCTATCCTCTGGTATATTGGATTTAATCAAAACCTGGAGTGGGAGATAATGGTAGAGCGTCCGCTAGTCCTCAAGCGTTTGTTTATCGTCAGGTATGATTGCTTGACCTCTTTCACTATTTATAGGTTTGGTTTGTTGTGGATCCATAGTTCTCTCCTTCATGAAAATTGTCTCTGTGTCTTCTGATTTACCTCCTTCAGTTTTATGGCTCCCATAGTTAGGATAGAGACGAATGGCCTGCAAACCTTGTTGTCCCATGATGATGCTACAAGTAAGCTTGTCCAAGTCGGATGGTTGGATTTTATCCAATCATTCAACGATTTTAATTTAGAAGTTGCTAGGGATATTTCTAGGACTTTTGATGGAACTAAAGACAAAGTTGGGGATATTCAAATACATGTCACAGAGGAATGCGTAGCTAAAGCAACAGGTCTTCCACGGGAAGGAGACAAGTGGTTTAAAAATATGAAGGTAGCCAATATTACATGGTCGTCTATGTTGATGTCCAAAGTGTCGCAATACCATGTAAAAGGTATGTCATTAGAGTTGTTTAACACTCGTTGGCACAATTTATTGTCGATTATTAAGCAATTCATTACCTGTGAAGGGCACCACAGTTTAGTGCTCCTTTTCCACATGCGGTTGTTAATGGTGTTACAACGATTTAGTTTGAAATTACCCTTTTACTTGATTAAAATCCTGCAAAAAATGTCGAAGTTTTATCAAAGGCCAAACCCTAACCCGAAGACCAGTTTGTTTCACCATGACCTAATTCTCTTATTGGTCGAGTTCCATTTGGTTAGCACAGGGGACACTTGGAAGGGTTTTATGATAATAAATGATTTATTAACCCATCAGTTTGACCCCATCATCAATTTAACGCAGGGTGTTGAGGCGCCTGTCTTTCCCAAAGCTCAGTCTAATTCATCTCATGATTTTCGAATTCAGATCCCGATCCAAAATGGCTCTATATTTTACCAGATGCCCAAATGGAGGCTTTTACTGTGGCTAGATTGGCACCCAAAAGACATGAGATTCCTCCCAAGAAACCCTTAGAAACCGTCCTTAGTCATTTGAGAAATCAATCATTAAATGTTGACGATCAGTTGCAATTTGCGAAGCCAACAGTTGAGGAGAAACATAAAGAACAGGATAAACGAATTAAGCATTTGCAGGAGGTCTGTTAAGTTGATTTTAAAAACAAAAGAAATGGTTGAATCATGTCTAGGATGATAAGGAACAAACATAAACAAAGGAATGATCATATTCAAAGTCTAGACTCTTCAGAGGATATTCATCCACAATATGACTTTGTTTCTAATTTTCCTTCATTCCTCCAAAACTGTGATGGATTCACAGGAATTCAGGCCGATTTAAAGTCTAAGACGGTAGAAGAAAAGTCCCCAGACTCAGACCACCAACAATTGCTTCTGAATCTGGAATATGTGTGTTGTGATGAATGTTTAGCATGGATCCAAAGGTATTACACAGGCATCCCTTACTTGTGAATGAACCTTAATCAAGTTATAAATCAGAACAAGCATCTTGAAACATAAAATCATGAATTGGGGTTTGAAATACAACGAAATGTTTCTCAGGAAAACAAGAAACCCAAAAAATCGGGGGGTTTTATCATTAAGAATTCAACTAATATCAATGCCATTATGTGATCAGAGATGCACCAATCCTCTTTTTCAAATGTTTAAATTTGGTAAATATATCTATGTTTTTTTTTTTTTTTTTTGATTTGTTAGTTAAGCAATTGTTGTTACATTGTTTTAGACTAGCTACATAACCAAAGATTTTGTAGCTTGTCTTAGTTAGTTAATGAGATTTTTAATTGGATTTTGATTTTACTTTTAGGTCTCAAAAAAGAACGGGAAGATGTCTTATGTGTTGTTGGCATATTGAAGAATCATAAAGTATTTCTTTTTAAAAAAGTAGTTTTTATTTCAAACAATGCAGAATGTATTTTTGACAATTGTTATAACAAACTTTTATGAGTTGTTGTATACATTACTATTATAAACTCAAGTTAGGATTTGGTTTTAAAGATACTATATTTTTTGAAGATTTACCTCTATCCTGTGGATATGAGAAGTAGATCATTGTGATGTTTAAATACTCTGTTAGTTTTGATATAATACATGTTGATATCATACATGGTGGAAATTTTGGGAGATGGACTACCGAATACTCTTTTGAAGAATATAGAATCATACTTTAATTAAGGCTTTCGAAATTTCAGGAGATGGACTATTGAATACTCTTTTGAAGAATATAGAATCATACTTTAACTAAGGCTTTCGTCCTGCAAGTTAAAGAGTTTTTATTATTATTATTATATATCTAATGATGGTTTATATTCTTTGAGTAATTGATTATGGATTGATTTAAATTAGCTTTAGTCTGTTTGATCAATGCATGGTTCATTATTATCATCTGTTAATTAATTTTTCCAAACTTTTTATAGTCCACGATTCCAAATTATTAGTTCCAGGTGATTGTATTATCTTGGTGCAAAATCTGAAATTGTATTGAATTTCTTCGTATAATTTGAGTTTGCACAGATATATTTAGACAATGGAAATTTATTTCTGGATGTAAATGGTTATTTATTTCCTCACCTGAGATTAACAACATAATAGTTGTTCTTTCTGTAGTATGAATGAGACTTGTATTATCCAAGTGAAGTGAATTTCACTTGACATTTTCATAGTCTTAGAATTATACAATTTTCTGCTATAGATTTATCTTAACGGGAAAATTGTAGGAGCAACTTGGCACAAGAAGACACAACTACAGTTTTCTCTTTTAAGAGCTGGCCATTTTTGGGTTAGTATTATTTTCTTCTTTTGTTATTTGATTTGTGAATGTAGATTCACCTTTAAACTTAATACTTTGTTTATCTAAGTCATATTATTATGATCTACATTCACTCTTTTCATAAGTAAAAGTAGATTAATAATTGATCTTAGATCTTTTCTTTACATTTTTCTTGAGATTTGGTTCTCTTTTATAACATTAGTTTTCCAAGGTTTCTCACAAATCTTGCAATCTCTATCATTGTACACTTTGTATATATTTAGAATATAAATGTACATAGTTTATAATTAGGTTAGTTGATTTATTTTACATTTGAGATTAGATCCCTTTACTGACCATCGGAGCCATAAAACCCGTCAGGGTGAGTCATCCCAAATGACTTAGGTTACTTAGAAAACCTCAGATCGGGCTTTCCCTCATAGTTGACGGTGTGTTCACATATGCCCATCAACAAATGGTACTAGAAGGAGGGCCTACTAGATATTAATGGCATGAGGGGGTTGAAAGACACCTCCTAGTAATCTCTCTCCGATTATAACTCGTAGTCGCTCAAACTCCATTGTTGTACCCGATACATCCACTACATATGAGTCCTAGCCTATTATTCATGTCGAACCTGCGACATCACTTCCTTAGGGAATTGATGTACTAGAGATTATAAAAAAATATGGTCAATAAATAATAAGAACCCAAGACACATTGGCCAGACTTAGACAGTTTGGTGAAAAATTACATCGACCTCTTGATTTTTCCAATCAACAGGAAGATACTCTTTCCACTGGTACACCAAATTATGCATTGTGCAATATCTTGACTAATCCATCGGAAGTGGTCATTCTAGGTGTCAGGGGATCTGGACTTCCTCCTTCACACCTGACCCTTCTCCACCTCCTTCAGGAGGAGAATCCTCTGACGAAGACAGTTCATCTTCTGAACAATCTCAAACTTCAAATAATTCACAGACTTCTACCCAGATGGATAATCATAATAATATTGCCAAGCCTTGGCTTGACTAAGATGTTTTGATTGTACCAGTACCCCAACATCCTTTACCTAAGCATCCTGAAAAATGGTTACCCAAGTTTGACCCCGATTCTAAACAATCAGTAGAAGATCATATAAATAAATTTATGTTGGTTTTTAGGCTTAGAAATGTAGAACATGAAGACGTCATACTCAAGTTGTTTCCATATACCTTCGAAGGGAATGTCTCCACATGGTAATTTGCACAGCAAACTCGAACTATTGTGTCTTGGGATAGATTTGAAACATTTTTCTTAGAAAAAATTAGAGATGACAAATCTCCTGAAGTCTTAGTTATGGATTTATCCAATATGAAGATGAATCCCAAAGAAAAGGTTAAAGACTTTAACCAAAGATTCCTTACACTGAAAAACAAGATACCTACATATTATATGCATGTAGAAAATATGATTGTTGCTTATTATGATAAAGCTTTACATCATACCACAACCATGTGGGTTAAAAGGTCCAAAAAGAATACTTTGTTAGAAGCTTTTGAAGAAGCAATTCTCATTGAAAATGGCATGCTCAGCTTGAAGGATAACAAAAATCCAGAAACTGAATCAACTTCTTCTTCCAAGAAGAATATATAAATTCTTTCCATACCTCCTTCAAATAAGAAAGATCAAGAACCCATAAATATGGAAAGTTTACAAAAATACTTTCAAAAGTTATTCAACCAAGTTGTAGAGATGAAAAAAGCTGCAGATGAAGGATCTTCTAGTAAAGGAACTTATCGACCACCTTTTAGAAGACCACTTCCAAATCCTCCCAATAGGTCAACCCCATCGGATGAAGGTTTGAGTTTAGAAGGGTTATACCACGCTATGCAGTCATTATTAACTGGAGCTGATAATGCTCTTGATGTCCCACCTGAACAACAAAATGATGTAAAAAATGAGGAGGGAACACCCAATGAATTGGATTAATCCCCTCCATCTTTCAGACATTTTTCAGACAACATTTTTCAATCCAACTTTGAAACCGGATATAATAAGCAACATCCTTATAACACTCATAGTAAAAATCAGCCTAAAGATCAAAACAAATATGCACATGATACGAACAAAAATGCAACATCAAAACAAACGAAACATGTTAAAACGTCAAAGATTTTTTCTTTCTCTGATATAGAATATGACCCTATTGAGGATTTCAAGAGGTTCATTTCAATATACGAGTTGCTTAACTTTCCCTACATTCAACGAAAAATGTTACAAATCATAACTGAAAATAGTAGCAATAAAAAGAAGGATTCTCTAAACAAAATCACATCTGAAATTAGTAGTAATAAGAAGAAGGATATTCCAGATAAAAGCATAGGAAATATGGATAAAATACCAACAGACACAACAAATAAAATCAACGACCCCCAAATCCTTCTCCCACGCCACGAAAGAGCTATAATGTGCCATCATTTCTATTGACATTTGAAATCTTTAATACAAATGTGCATAATTGTATGGTAGATTCCGAGGCTTCATCGAATGTGATGCCTTTGTCAGTTTGTCAAAAAAATAATGTTGAAGTTAAGCCATCTGATATGAAAATCATTCATCTAGATAGAACTAAAGTTATTGTGGTTGGAGAGATTAAAGATGTTTTGATCATATTATCATCCAATTCGAAAGTACATCAGGTGATCGATATTGTAGTAGTTGATATTTCGAAAGTGTATGGTATGTTCCTCAGCAGGGACCGGTCTGAACAACTTCATGGTTATTTTTCTACAAATTGGTCTCACTTGTGGTTGCCACTCAATGGCCAGCCAAACAAACATAGGGTCAACATGGAACGTTATATACAGTCACATATATGAATTATCTAAACGAACCTTTTGTCCCAAATGTATGAATACCTTATTTGGGAACTTTGTTGCTGAAATATCTACTATTTCAAACCCTTATCAACGATCTGAAATATCAGTCTGCACTCAATTAATGGCCCCAGATCATGCTGTGAATATTGTAAGTAGTTGTGAAAATGATGGAATTTGGTCTTTATACTTTGATGGGTCTAAATCACGTGAAGGAGCCGATGTCGCTTGTTTATTCCCAAAGGTAATAAAACATTCATTGTTTGTAGATTAGAATTCGATTGCACAAATAATACAACAGAATATCAAGCTCTCTTGTAGGGACTCAAGAAATCCATTGACCTTGATGTCCAATGCCTAGTTGTATTCGGGGATCATGAAATTGTGGTTAAGCACGTAAAAAATGTCATTCATTGTGTATTTGTTCATCTAAAAAACTACCAGACCCAGGTGTGGAACCTAATTAATAAATTTCTCTCCTTCAATATAATTTATATTCCTAGATCTAGTAATACTGAAGCAGATTTGTTGGAAAATGTAGCATCAAAATAATACCATCTGGTGAAGGTTTCTCTCATAATTCATTTCTGTTGAATTAATATTCAGGCCATCAATTCTGGATAATATCACCAATTGGAGGGTGTTTGACGATGATCAACATATCATAAATTTTATGCATATGGAAGACACTTTCTAAGGTGTTGTAATCAATAAAAACACTCATGATTAAAATATCCGCAATTTTACGGTAATATATGATCCACGACCAGCTGAAAGTTCATTAGATATGGTAAATTCTATCCCCAAATCTATCATCATATTATAAAAGTTTTATGATTTACATGATAAATTTAAGGGAGTAGTTAATTGTAAAATGAATTGTTTCTCACTACAATATGAAACTATAAACTTAGGGACACATGATCAACCTCAGAACAATAATTTGGGCAAAGGATGTACACAACAAGAAAAATCAACATTTATTAAAATTTTCAAAGAATTTAAAGATGTATTCGCTTGGACTTGCGATGATTTAAAAAGATTTGATCCAAACATAATACAACATGTAATCCTCATGAAGCCTCAAGCCCAACCGTTCCAACAAAAACTAAGAAAGATGCATCCAAAGTTAGAGTCCACAGTAAAAAAAGAATTGAATAATCTATTAACAACTAAGATCATATTTCTTGTTCAACATACCCAATGGGTGTCCAACTTAGTCCTGATAAGGAATAAGAATGGTGAAATATGACTTTGTGTCGATTTCTGCAACTTAAACCGAGCCTTTGATAACGATAATTACCACGTTCCTCTCATGGAATAGATCAATAGGTATCTGGCTCTAAAAGACTATCCTTATTGGATGGTTTTTCAAGATACAACCAGGTCCTGATGTCCCCATCAGATCAGCTTAAAACTACATTCTGAACCTCTTGGGGCACTTATGCTTATTGTAAAATTCCTTTCGGACTAATTAATGTTGGGGCCACTTTTCAAAGGTCCATGGATATTGCTTTTCATGGGCTTATAAATGTGGTTTTTTATCTAGACAATGTTACCGTCTTCTCAAACGATAAAAAAGATAATTCATCTCACCTGAGGAGTGTATTAGAGCGTTGTCGTAAATATGGAATTTTATTAAGCCCTAAGAAATCAATCTTTGTAGTTGATCAGGGAAAGTTAATTGGTTTTATATTATCAAAAAATGGAATAATGATAGATCCTTAACGAATGCAAGCCATAGACAATATTTGTCCTCCATCATCCAAAAACACTATGAAATATTTTCTTGGTAAAATAAAAAAATTTAGACGTTTTGTGCCTAGTTTTTCTGAGATGGTCAGACCCCTGCAAAATATGATAAAAAAGGACGTTGTTTTTAAATGGGGATTACAGGAAAACTAGGCCTTTAATTCCATCAGAGAAGCTATAACAAAAGCTCCATCCTTGATGAGTCATGATTTTACCAAAGACTTTACCCTCTACACTTTTGCATCAGATAGATCATATGTTGCAGTACTCACCTAGAAAAACAATGATAATACTGAAATTATCATCTCATTCATGAGATATGCTTTTAAAGGAGAATAATTAAATTATCTTACAGTCGATCAACAAGATTTTGTTGTTTTCAAAGTGGTAAAACACTTTAGACGTTATCTTTTTAAATCTAGAACTAAAGTCATTGTCCTGTACCCTGTAGTAAGAAATTTGTTAGTTCAAAAAGAACTTGGGGAGAAGAGGGCTCACTGGATGACCTCTCTTCAAGAATATGATCTTGAACAACCCAAATTGTTAGAGGACAAGGTCTTTGTAAATTAGTGGTTGATTCAATTAATCCATATGATAATGAACCTGTCTTACCGGATGAGACATTGTTTGAAGAAACACAAATATTTTGTACGCAAACTGTGTCAAATTCCTTGTATAATTATATTAAGTTTTACTTGATACATGGAACTACTCCACAACATCTTGAACCCAAAAAGAGAAGAGCACTAAGGCTCAAATCTGCACCTTTTCAAATAATTATTGATGTGCTTTTCAGAAAAATAAAATAAAATTGACGGTGTATTATTACGTTGCCTAGAACAGGAAGAATCTGAAAAAGTATTGGTCGAATTGCATTCTGGTGATGCGGGAGGTCACTTTGGTGGCGAAACAAGTGCTCAAAAAGTCCTTAGAGCCTATAAATATTGACCCGCGTTGTTTAAATATGCCCATGCCATAGCCCACAAATGCATAATATGTCAAAAGGCTGCAAGACGAGTAAAGAAAGTCACTTTCCCTTTGCAGTCTATTACAATTGATGCACCATTTCAACAATGGGAACTGGATATCATAGGGTCGATCAACCCAACCTCTTTGCATCAACATAAGTACATTATCACGACGACAGACTACTTTACCAGGTGGTCTAAATCCATGCCTCTAAGAGTGGTCATTACTAATCAGGTGATTTTGTTTGTGGAAACTCATATCATCACGCGTTTTGGGATACCAAAATGTCTAGTTTTCGACAATGCTTCTTATTTTTCCTCATTGAGCATTAATGTTTATTCTTTAGAAAAAAGAATCAAGTTAAAATATTATGTGAGCTATTACCCCCAAGGCAATGGTCTGGTTGAATCAACGAATAAAAATTTAATCAAAATCTTAAAAAGAACAGTGTTGAACAATCACAAAAATTGGCACACGGCCTTGTTTAATGCACTATGGGCTGGCAGGGTCACCCCTAAAGCAATTATCAATAACTCTCCTTTTCTTCCTTGTGTATGGAAGAGAACCTATCCTTCCTCCCAATGTCCTATTACCATCACTTCAGCTATCCCAAAAGGTTCGGGAGGAAGAATGCATCGCCCTAGAAAGTCGAATTAACGCTTTACTTAAATTGGAAGAGACTAGAACACGGGCTAAACACAAATTAGATCAGCATCAACAAATTGTTAAACGTTGGTTTGATGAGATTTCATCCACTGATAGAAACTTCAACGTAAGATATATGGTTCTTAGGTGGGTTAAGGCACATGAAGATAAAGGGGAACACACCAAATTTCAAAACCTGTGGCTGGGGTTGTTTATCGTTAAAGAAAAACTCGGAACTAGTTCTTTTCATCTCCAAACTCTAGAGGGACAACCAGATACTTATCCAGTAAATAGTCAGGCCCTCAAAAAGTATTTTTCATGATCTACTTGTAAAAAGTTAGCTTGTAAATATCTAGTGTGTGGTTTGTTTTTTTTTGTTTTCTTTGAGTGGAATTTAAATTGATTTTCTTTCTGATGTTTTATTTTTATTGTTCGAAATTGATCATCGTGAAGGAATCTAATTTTAAAATACTTCACTGTCTCTTGATCTGCAAGCCACCAACGAGAGTTCAAATTTGGTTTTCAAACTAAAATATACCTTAGCCCTAATGATTAAACTTTAAATCTGGTTGTTGCCATTTTTCTTTCCGTTTTCCTTGTAAAGGATTATTTCAGAGAGACGGTCTAACCTTTGACAATCATGTTGATCTTAAGGATTCTCATGCCATCCCTCGTTCTTAAGGAATTTTCCGGATCTGCTTCCCCATATTTTAGACATTCTCTTATTCGAAGATTAATTCTAAATACCATGATTGGATCTCTTGTGTTTTCAAAGTAAAATTGTACAAGTTCCCAACTGAGGATTCGAAGGTCTCATCATGAGTCGGTCCATTATGACCATGGAGAATCCAGGGAAGTGACATTACCATTTCTGGTTACCAAGCTAGGGTAATGGCCTCCATATTTCTAAACCAGAGAAAAAGAGGTCTCATCACGAGCCGACTTGTTCACTTTCTTGGACCTTTGTGGATGACACTGCTACTAATTGGTCACCAAGCCAGAGCTGTGATTCTCATCTAGTTCCTAAATTACCAAAAGAATCAAAATAAAAAATATTAGGATTGATCTACCATGTGTTCTTAACTACTAGATGGGGTAGAAGCATTCGATTGGGTTAAAAGGAAACCTTGTCGAGGCTATGAACGCATGTTGGAAGCAGTGGCCATGCCTATGGTATTGAAGTCCTACTCATAAACTCTCATGACTCATGGGGAAAACCATATTTCATATCTCAATCCTTAAAATACTTTGTGTTCCTCAGTTTGTGAATTGTGGCTACACTAGTTTATCATACGCAACCAAGGATAATGTCATTACTATACAGACCAAATGAGAAACTCTCAAAATAAACTTGGATATCTGGAAAACCAATGCTTTTTGTCTTCATGATGTGATGCCTTCACCAAGATAGAGATAATTGCTTCGCCCATTGAGTTTCCATTTGTTGGTTTCCCAACTAGCATCTTGTTTTTCATTGTCCCTTGAAATATAAAATTGCTTCTTATACTCACTGTCTAGTATGTCTATATGCATCGGATTGTTTGATTTTATTTTGTACAAAGGTATGATTGTTGATGCCTATCACTCTTGTTTGAATACTTATCATTTTTGTGAGAATATGTTTGGTCGATTTTTTATCGTTTTACCTCTTCAATTTCATGACTGTGAAGCATGAAATTGAAGTTCTCTTTTGTGAAAATCGTTGATCGAATTCTTGTGAATGTATCCCTTTACACGAGTTAAAGATTATTGTTTGTTTGATTTAACCAATCTAAAAGTCCAAATAAGAAGTTCATTGAAATGTGTTTAAATGGAAGATCTATGAATCATGTTGAAACAACCTAAGTAAAGCCACTTCCTACAAACTAAAATCGATTCTAGAAAGTTTGAGTTAGATCTAAACAAACTTATGTACTTGGATGTCTGGCTTGAGTTAAAACTTTGACTTAAACTATTGATTAACATGGGTGATATGGGATTTCAATAGAACCTAACCTCTTTAAACATTCTCGACATTACTACTTCGCCACCTACCATTGTCATATCAAGACACGACGTTATTAATGTTCAATTAACGTGGATTGACCTCTCGGCTGTCATACGAATTATTACCTTGCCTGATGTTAATGTCCTCAAAATCATGTTAGCAGTTCGTGGCAAGTCGCGAGGGTTTCATGGGTTTGTTAGCTTCGAACCTCTTTGTCCTCTGGTCTATTGGAGTTAATCAAAACCTGGAGTGGGAGATAATGGTAGAGCATCCTCTAGTCCTCAAGCATTTGTTTATCGTCAGGTATGTTCACTCGGCCTCTTTCACTATTTATAGGTTTGGTTTGTTGTGGATCCAGAGTTCTCTCCTTCATGAAAACTGTCTTTGTGTCTTCTAGTTTACCTCCTTCGAGTTTATGGCTCTTGTAGTTAGGATAGATCCGAATGGCCCGCAAACCTTGTTGTCCCATGACAACGCTTCAGGTAAGCTTGCCCAGATCGGTTGGTTGGAGTTTATCTAGTCATTCAATGGTTTTAATTTAGAAATTTCCAAGGATATTGCCAGGACTTTTTATGGCACTAAAGCCAAAATTGGGGATATTTAGATAAAGGTCACAAAGGAATTCATAGCTAAAGCAACAGGTCTTCCTCGGGAAGGTGAAAAGTAGTTTAAAAATATGAAGTTAGCCAATATTCCATGGTCGTCTATGTTGATGTCCAAAGGGTCGCAATACCATGTAAAAGGTATGTCGTTAACGTTTTTTAACACTTGTTGGCACAGTGTATTGTTGATTATTAAGTAATTCATTACATGTGAAGGGCGTTATGGTTTAGTGTTCATTTTTCACATACGATTGTTAATGGTGTTTCAAGGATTCAGTTTGAACTTACCCTTTTACTTACTTAAAAGCCTGCAAAAAATGTCGAAGTTTTATCAAATGTCGAACCCTATCCTGAAGACCATCTTTTTTCACCACGGCCTAATTCGCTTATTGGTCGAGTTCCATTTGGTTAGCACATGGGACACTTGGCAAGGTTTTCTGATAAGAAATGAGTTCTTAACCCCTCAGTTTGACCCCATCATCAATTTAACGCAGTGTGTTGAGGCACATGTCTCTCCCAAAACTCCACCTAATTCGTCTCATGATTTTCAAATTGAGATCCCGATCCAAAATGACACTATCGTTTTATTGAATGCCCAAACAAAGGCTTTTACTGTGGCTAGATTGGCACCCAAAAGACATGAGTTTGTGCCCAAGAAACCCTTATAAACCATCCTTAATTATTTGACAAATCAATAATTAAATGTTGATGATCAGTTGCAATTTGTGAATCCATCAGTTGAGGAGAAGTATAAAGAACATGATAAATGAATTAAGCATTTGCAGGAGGTTTGTGAAGTTGATTTTAAAAACAAAAGAAATGGCTAGGATGATAAGGAAGAAACATAAACAGAGGAATGATCATATTCAAACAATTATAATAGAAGATCTAAACATTTTTTAAAATACAAGTCCAGAGGATAGTCATCCACAGTATGACTTTGTTTCTAATTTTCCCCCGTTCCTCCAAAATTGTGATGGATTCGTAGGAATCTGAGCTGATTTAAAGTCTAAGTCGGTACAAGAAAATTCCCTAGACTCAGACCACCAACAA
The DNA here is from genome assembly GCA_009831015.1 of Picea engelmannii. Lineage (NCBI taxonomy): Eukaryota > Viridiplantae > Streptophyta > Pinopsida > Pinales > Pinaceae > Picea > Picea engelmannii. The sequence goes on from ML810689.1 coordinate 323,620, forward strand.
TTACTTCTGAATCTGGAACATGTGTGTTGTGATGAATGTTTAGCGTCGATCCAAAGGTATTACACAAACATCCCTTACTTGTGAATGCGCCTTAATCAGGTTATAAATCATAACAAGGATCTTGAAATAGAAAATCGAGAATTGAGGTTTGAAATACAACGAAATGCTTCTTGGGAAAACAAGAAACCCAGAAAATCGGGAGGTATTATCATTAAGAATTCAACTAATAGCAATGCCATTATGAGATCAGAGATGCACAAATCCTCTTTTTCAAATGTTTAAATTTGGTAAATAAATCTATGTTTCTTACTTTTATTTGATTTGTTAGTTAAACAATTGTTGTTACATTGTTTTTAGACTAGCTACATAATCAAAGATTATGTAGTTTGTTTTAAATTAGTTAATGAGATTTTTAATTGGATTTTAATTCTACTTTCAAGTCTCAAAAAAGAACGGGAAGATGTCATATGTGTTGTTGTCTTATTGAAGAATCATAAAGTATTTCTTTTTAAAAAAATAGTTTTTATTTCAAATAATGCAGAATGTATTTTTAACAATTGTTATAACAAACTTTTATGAGTTGTTGTATACATTACTGTTATAAACTCAAGTTGGGATTTGGTTTTAAAGATACTCCATTTTTTGAAGATTTACCTCTATCATGCTGAAAAGTAGATCATTGTGATGTTTAAATGCTTTGATAGTTTAGATATTAGACATGGTGGAAATTTTGGGAGATGGAATACTAAATATTTTTTTGAAGAATATAGAATCATACTTTAACTAAGGCTTTCGTCCTGCATGTTAAAGAGTTTTTATTTATTTATTATAATATCTTTGATGATGGTTTATATTCTTTGAGTAATTGATTATGGATTGATTTAAATTAGCTTTAGTCTATTTGATCAAAGCATGGTTCATTAATATCATATGTTAATTAATTTTTCCAGTCTTTTTATAGTCCATGATTCCAAATTATTAGTTCAAGGTGATTGTATTATCTTGGTGCAAATCTCGAACTGTATTGAATTTCTTCGTATAATTTGAGTTTGCATGGATCTATTTAGACAATGGAAATTTATTTCTTGATGTAAATGGTTATTTATGTCCTCACTTGAGATTAATAACATAATAGGTGTTCTTTCTATAGTATGAATGAGACTTGTATTATCCAAGTGAAGTGACTTTCACTTGACATTTTCATAGTCTTAGAATTATACAATTGTCTGCTATAGATTTCTCTTAACAGGCAAATTGTAGGAGCAACTTGGCATAGGAAGACACAACTATAGTTCTCTTTTAAGAGAAGGCGAGTTCTAGGTTAGTATTCTTTTCTTCTTTTATTATTTGATTTGTGAATGTAGATTCACCTTTAAACTTAATACTTTGTTTATCTAAGTCATATCATTATCATCTACATTCACTCTTTTATTTTCTTCTCTTTTCGTAAGTAAAAGTAGATTAGTAATTAATCTTAGATATTTTCTTTACATTTTGCCTGAAATTTGGTTCTCTTTTATAACATTAGTTTTCCAAGGTTTCTCGCAAATCTTGCAATCTCTATTATTGTACACTTTGTATATATTTAGAATATAAATGTACATAGTTGATAATTAGGTTAGTTGCTTTATTTTACAGTTAAGATTAGATCCCTTTATCGGCCAACAGAGTCGTAAAACCCGTCAGGGTGAGTCATCCCAAACAACTTAGGTTACTTAGACAACCTCGGACTTGGCTTTCCCTCACAGTTGATGGTGTTTTCACATATGTCTATCAATAGAACCTTTGGATTTTGACCTTCTCATATTTTATGAAGTCAACATACTTCAACAATTCAAATGACCTCTTCTCATATTCCTCCATTGTCATGCTTCCCAAATTGAGTTCAAATATTTCTTTCATCTTCCTTTGATAGTAATGTTTGGACAAATATTTCTCCTGGAAATATCCTTTGAACTGTCTCCATGATATCCTTTTCTCATCAAGGTTTTGGGCTAGCTTAAGCTGATCCCACCACATGGATGTATTTCCTTGAAAGTGGTAGGTGGTAATTTTGGCTTCTGCTCGGGAAGGGTAATCATACAGCTAGAAATATTTCTTCATTTCCAACAATCAGGCCTCGGCCTCTTCTCCTTTCATGTGTTCACCATTGAAAGTAGGTGGCTTGATCTTCCTGATCTCACCTTGCAAGATGTCTTCCTCGGGTCTTCTCCTATGTCTTTGGACATGAAACACACTTGGGCTACTCTCGAACCCCGAACTTTCATGAGATCTCCTGGTGGATTGCTTTAGAGAATGATGGTTCCTTCTCATATTTCTTGATTGTCTATCATTTCCATGATCATCCCTTTTGCTTTGAAATCTAGATGTTGACACTTCTCTAGCACTAACTGCTTAATTGGTGCTAACGTATTTGTTGACTTGCTTATGAAACATATTCAAGCTCTGAAGTATCTTCTCTTGAGGCTTCATAATCCTTTCATTATCATCTCTATAGCTCTACATTTCCCCATGCAAACTTCTCATAGTTACAGGCTTTTGTCTATCTCTTCTTCCATTTGATTATGTCTCGGCATTTCCCATGCTAACATACAGACCTTTGATCTCTTCCTCATGGTTTTAAGATCCCTAAGCATCTTCCATAACTCCAGTCCTCGTATAAGAACCGAATTTGCTTTCATGTACATCTAATTATGTAAGAAATGTGCATGTAATAATTATTGTTAGAACATGCATGGCATAAAACATTTCATCGATTAGAATACATGTTATTTCTTCGTTAATTTATGAAGGAAAAATTGCATCAATTCAAATTATGATTATTTATATGAATTCCTCTCTGAAACAACTTTCCAATGACTATACTCATGCCTCATTTTGAATTCTGAGCGAAAAGTTACAACGTTTATAAGTTGTAATTTCCACTCTTTTATTGCTACAGAAATCTCTTTATTAATTTCTGGAACATTTTATTGCTCAAATCAAATTTTTGGGTTGACAGAGGTCTTCTTCTCCTCAAGACCTTTTTAACGACTATTTGTTTTCTCAAATACAAGCTTCGAGCTGAAAGTTAGGGTCCGAAGAAGTTTAGGTTGTTTTTCTCAATTTATCCGTGTATGCTATGGGTGTATTTTTTTTCTTCCTGCACATTTTCAAGTACCCATCTCTGAAATATGGCTCCATGGATATATTTTATGGTTCATAATATTTCCATAGACTACTCTTGCACCACAAACAGACTTTTGAGCATGGATTTATGCCTTCCAGAAGTAATCTGGTGCCAAAATTTTACCCTTACTGTTTTCGCTGTAACTTTCTCATACAAACTCTATTTTGTTAACAATTTAACTCATTGAATAGGTCTCTCCAAGTTATTTTATTTGATATGAAGAGACAAAATTTACCTTGATACATTCTACTATCATGGATTTTGATTGGCTAAAAATGTTGTTTGAGCCCTAAAAAATGCCCCGCAATTTAATGACCTTCAAAAACCACAAAATTTCACATAAAATTGATTGTTTTACTGTGTTAACAACCCTTGATTATGAACCATTGATCTCAAATCCGGTAAAATCTGATTCATTGATTTGACTCTATCGACCATTGGCGACCGACGTTCTCCTTTGGTGTGCACAATGCCTTTCCCAACCTATCGACCCGATTGTTGACCATCAACCCATTTCCTTCACAACTGCTTCACACACTATGCTAAACCGGTCGATCCAACCATCAGTCATATGCAATTTCCATTGGGAGATGGAACTCCTCACTAATTCAGTGGACGCATGACCATTGACTCATTGGTCGTCGGTCATCCCCATCGACTGACAAAACATTTCTCTAGTTCGGCCGACCCGATCGTCGGCCATCGACCACTTCTAGGCTGACATGGCATGACACGTCATTCTGATATGTCAACTTTGCTGACGTGACATGACATGTGGATGCTAACATGGCATGACATGTCATCAACCTCTTTTCTCCATCAACCATCCACTGATTCTCTTGGACGACTCGAACACCTTGCCGAATTTGACTAACACCCGACCATTGGCGATTTCTCTTGCAAATTTGAAAACACTTCATTGATTTCAATCGACACCCGACCATCAACCCATCAATGATTTCTCTCGGTGACTAAAAACACTTCGTCGAATCTGGTTGACCGCCGACCATCGACAATTTTTTTTGGCCAAATGAACTCTTCACCAATTCAACCGACCCGACCATCATTTGTCAATCGTTTCTCTTGGCAATTTCCAATACTTAGAAAATTTTGACAAAAACCTAGGTGAATATGGGTCGTCGATCTCTCACTTGAGATGATCTTGGCCATCGATTCTTCTCTCACCTCCCAACGGTTGAAATGAATACAGACTGTCGATTTGTTCCACTTCACAAACCTCCTAAATCAAATCATGATCATTGATCTACTCAACCTTTCAAACGACTGAAACCTTATGAATTTTTAAATTTATCATGACGAATCTTAGTCGTTGATCTCAAGATCAAAAGCGATCTTAGTCGTCGATTCATCAAACTTCCTGCAAAACTACAGTAGTCATTAAAACTTGAAATTCGACCATTCCAAATTGAATTCGGCTCTGCAACTTTGCAAATTGGCTCCATTAAACCTCTTAACCAGCTCTAAGTCATTTAAACTCAAATCTCGATCACAAATTTGGGGATTTCTCTCTGATTTTTCACCATTTTTCCTCAAATTCATCACAAACAAAAACCACAACAAAAAATTTGTCAAATCCACACTGGTTCGAGCCCATACAAGTCTGATGTTTGAACCAGACATTTTGATACCATAATGTAACGTCCCCCAACCCAACTAAGGAACATTATGGTGCATAAAACCCATAAAAACGAAATTTTTGTTATCTAAATAAATTCTTGTAGTTTTCAACTATGAATTACATGCAAATTTGACTATTGTCTTATACCATTCACTTGATGCATCTACAACATGCTAAAATCAACATAAACGCAACCAAATAATTCAATACACCAGCATAAAATTTATTTTCAAACACACAGATCTTATGCGCATCAATTTAACTCATAAAATAATACAATAACAAGCTAAAACAAATATATTTCAAAATACATGTGCAACCAGCTACTTGGAACGAACGTTCCACCCAACCATAGATTGATTGTTCCAAATCTCAACAGTCAACCACCCTCTAGCTGAGGCTAGTAATACACAAAGGAGGGTGCTCTCTAATTGTCCACTCACAGTTCATAAACTCACAACCCACTAGTATTCTCTTACAACTATCTCGATTTTCCACCAACTCTCTTCCTCTTGACCTGCCCAATCCAAGGAATGTACCCCTTCATTGATCTCATTTCATCGGTTGTCCCATTCATTTATCAGGGTTTCTCTGATACAGGTAGCTACGAATCTCTCATCTAGGAACTCAAGGGAATTCATTGCTAGGAAAAACTACCAGCAACAACAACAAACACTTGTTGTCTTAATGCAACTCACTTAGGAGTTCACTCTCCAGGCCTGACAACATGGTTCTTCAATATTCAACTCCAAAATGCTCCAGATACACTCTAACATGCTCTAGAATTCTCCCTCCATAGTTGTGCCATCTCCAAGCTCTCTTAGTTGCTCTCTACTTGCTCCTCATGCACAAAAACTCATTGTGTAAAATTGTTGTCCCAACGCATACAAATTTCCTCTCTTTGGCTTGTCTTTCTTGACTCACACACTTCCCCAAGCTAATTGTACTCAACCCCCCATGTGCCCAATAAATATGGGATGTGACTACTCACACCCACCCTCTTACATGTGTTAAATGATTAGCTTCGCAAACACTCAATCATAAATTGGAAGGTTCATATACCAATAGAAAATTTAAGAAAACAGATTGAATTAATATACATGGGTATTTGCCCCTTGGACCCCCTCTTGGCCATTCTCTTAAACCCTCCCCTCTCTTATGGATTAATTCATGCCCCATCTTTATCCATGTCCCCTTAGTAGTTGGCATCACATTTTATTATTAAAACATAGAAATACAATTCACATATTACATTGCTTGGTCGTAGCCACATATTATATCTAAATTAAGAATTAATTACACTGGAGATTATAGTGGGGATGTTACACGGATCCACCTTAAAGGTGGAAAGATTCTAAACATGAGGAGTTTCTAGGATCCCATTTTGATGATACAAGTATAGGTACAGATAGCCTAGATCATGGTAACATCTTCGATGGGGAAGATCCCAAGAAGAGACCCAAGTGGTGGCACAACACCATTAGAGATGTTCGGATAGGTGAAATGATCAAGGGACACTCATCGAGAAACAAGAGCAAGAAATCTAATACAATCAACTTTTCTCTAATGGCCAAAAGGTGTTCGAGGAGGCATAAGGGAGACGTAAATGGGAGAAACCCATGGTAGTCGAACATAAGAGTTTGATGAAAAATTAGACTTGGGGTCTCGCATCTCTTCCAGCAGGGAAACAACCCATTAGTTGCAAATGGGTGTACAAGGTCAAGTACAAGGCAGATGGAACACTTGACAAGTACAAGGCACGGTTGGTTGCAAACGGGTTCTCTCAGCAAGAGGGCATTGACTATGAGGAGACCTTTGCTCTTAAAAAAAAAATGAGCACCATCTAATTAGTTCTAGCCATGGCAACACATTTTCAATAGAAAGTCCATAAGATGGAAATGAAGAGTTCCTTCCTCAATGGAGAGTTAGAGGAAGAGGTTTATATGTATCAACCACAGGAGTTCCTGGTTCTAGAGAATGAGCAACTTGTTTGCAACTTAACAAGGATCTATATGGAATAAAGCATGCACCTTGGACATGGTAAATGATTGACATGTACTTGGATGAACAGGGGTTCCAGCAGAGTCCTTCAAATTCCAATCTATACGTCATAAGTGTTGGTAATGATATTATTCTACTTGTCATTTATGTAGATAACATCATTATTACAAGTAGTGAGGCAAGTGCTATTGAACAAATTGAATCTAATATAAGTAAAGACTTTGACATGACTAATCTAAACCTCCTACATCATTGTCTAAAAGTAGAAGTTTGGAAAACAGGTAGCAGCATGTTTTTCTCACAAACAAAACATGCAAAGAGTTTGTTTGACATGTTCAAAATGACAGAGTGCAAAATATCGTTTATACCTATGGAGAAAGGGTCGAAGCTTTCAACCAAGACCAACTCTAAGGAAATTAATAAGTCAATCTGCAAACGATTAGTGGGGAGTGTTGCCCCCTCATATGGTATGAGGAGATTGTGATCACATATGGAAAATTAGTACCGGAGCCACTTTTCCAAGTGGTTTGATGCTCTAGTTCAACGTGAGCACTTCTGCTTTGTCATTCAGAGTTCATATTCATGACATCCTTCAACCTTTTTCTACATGATGGTCTCATCTCACAGTGGAATTTCCTATTCCATCCTATTTGACTCATTGATGGTATATCAGTTCATCTCTCACACACCGCAGATGATACATCCACATGCAAATGGTAAACTATGCTTTCATACACATGATCATGGAACTTTACTATGGTTTCATGTATTGGTTTCTAACTTAGACATGGTAATATTGTTTCTTATATGGGGATGATTGTGGTAAACATTAGGTGTCATCTAATAACACATTATAACACTTACAATTTTATTATTTTGCATCGTTGTACCAGGGGGGGCATGATTTTTCTTTAGATATGTGTCGACACCTTTTGAGTCAAGTTGTACTACTAAGAGATCTAGGTAGGTTTAGTGTGTCCATATCCTAGATCATACTTAATACTTTTCATCTTCCCCTAATTTGTTTTCCCACTCACGATTTTCTTGTCGTAAGTTATACATCAAGGGTATAACTTACGACAAGACAAAGGTCCACTTCTAAATTAAAACAAAGACAAGAAATCTAGGATGTTCTATGCATAGTGTATTAACCTTAGAATGAAAATAATCAAGGACTATACAAAATGAATTAACCTTACCACTGCATGCTCCTCCAATGTAACATGCATGTTCCTCTATGGCCTTGAGTTGTCTTTGTCCTCCAATAAATATGCAATAAAAGACATTCTCCAATGGTGCGCCTTTGACAATAATTCTTGAGAAAAGATACAATAGAATGAACCAAGACTTGTGCAAAGACGAGGAAAAGTTTTACTCCAATATTTTCCAACAACAATACATGGAGGGAGAGGATCTTTATATAGATGAAGAGCTCAACGACCTCAAAATAAAATAATACTAAATGTCTAACTGATTATTCTCAAAATAGAAAATCCTCCAATTAATTAAAGGGGATGTGGTCAACAATAACAAAAATGATGGACCAATGCCACATGTACAATAAAAATTAATAGATGGCCCAACTAAGTGGACACCCTCCTCAAAAAAGCAAAAGATATGGTCAAA
>ML810690.1:34348-56717 GCA_009831015.1 Picea engelmannii
CATATATAAGAAGGTTATAATGATCAAACATGACACATACCATGATACCTCGGACCAATTACGTCATGGAGTAAGAGTCCTCTCCGATGCAAGTTCAAGCCGATGGTGATGGAAGCTGCTGCTGCTGACAGGACAAATCTGGCGAAGAAGAAAAAGATAGGCCCTCCAGGGCCATGCTCAGGTCAATCCTACTCTCGGTACTCGATGTCTAGGACCTGTGGGCCTTGAGACATGATCTCCTAGTTATCCCTAGATATCGGGGATGACAGTTCCTGCCTGAGACAGAGCTAGGAACGTAGAGATGACCTCCTCCATTCAGAGAGTTGAGAAGAACTCCAGATGATTATCCAGTGGGAAAGGCGATCTGTTGAGTTAAGACGTGTCTGTGGCTGAGCACAAGGTGAACGTGTGAAATCCCAAAGTGCTGGGTGCATCGTCATGTGAACAAAAATGAAGATGATGTATTAGCATCCTCTGAGCAACATAGTTCACGAGAAGAATCCATATGATTCTCCTGTGTGAGGCAGTGGGAATGAAGATCTGTAGAGTGAACGTGCCTGTGGACGAGCACATGTGAATGTTTGAAGATCTGGTTCTTCTGTGTAATGCAGTGAATCAGAGATAAGACATCCCTCTTGATGTGCCCCTAGTGGATGAGCACTAGTGGGTGTATTAGATCCTTTGCTGTATATTGTTCAAGAGTCAGACCTGCCTGTAACCCTAATTGTTATGTAAAGGGTATAGGTCGGCCCCACCTTAATGTGATTAATAATAAATGTAAAAGATAATTAATCTGGTTAATATTAATTATAATAATAATTATAATGTGACTTAGAGAGGTCAGGCCTGTTGAGCCAATAGACACTTCAGTTGATAGGTTTAAGTTAGTATAAGTAAAAGTAAAATCTCCATTGTGGAAACATATCTTTCATGTGAGTTTGGAAATTTCAGCAAGTACATTTACTTGGGAAAAGTGCACACCTCTCTTTGGTGCTAGTCTTCTAGGGTTTGAGCACCCTCTTGTGTGCTAGGCATTTCTTGGTGGTGAAGGTCTTTCTCTTGAAGAATATAGCAAAGGATTTGGCTGGGTTTTCTTCCCTTTTTGATAAGGGTTTCCTAGGATACTTCTTGTGTTCTTGTGCATGGTGTTTCTTCTTGTGATCTTGGTTGTTGCAACATTATTATCTATGGTTAAGTTAAATGAGAAAATGGAATGAACTTCATTCTTAGCCTAACTTATTGAAAAATCAACATGGGGAGAGCAGGGTCCCAGGGGCCAAAGAATGGGTGGAGGAGAGTCAGAGGATTTTGCAGTCAATAAGGGAAAACTTGCAGACCGCTCAGAACCAACAAAAGATCTATGCAGACAGACAGAGAGTCGAGCGCAGTTTCGAGGTAGGGGATTTGTTTTTTTTGCGATTACATCCATATAGATAGTCCTCCTTGAAGAGGAGCGGAGTAGAGAAGCTGAAGCCGAACTTTTATGGGCCATACAGAGTCATCAGGAGAGTAGGCGAGGTGGCATGCGAGTTAGAGCTACAAGAGGGTAGCAAGATTCATAACGTCTTCCACATTTCTTGCCTTAAAAAGGCAGTGGGACAACAGGTCAACATTTTCATAGGAGTTGCCACCCTTGGATGAGGAGGGCCAGGTTGAGCTAGTGCCGGTGGAGGTGCTCGAGCAAAGAGAGCACAGGTTGAGGAGCAGGATCATCAGGGAGTGCTTGATTAGATGGAGGGGTCTTCCATTGGCAGATGCCACATGGGAGGGAGAGCATATTTTGCATCACCCAAGATTGATGTTGCTTAAGGACAAGCAATCTTGGGAAGGGAGGAATGTGATGTCCCATTCCCAAGAGTAGGTTAGCAGGGAGTGAATTAGTAGTCTATGTGTTCCTATAGACTATAGTCGGGCTCAAACAGGGAACAAGATGGAGAAATAAGGGTGATTTGGTGGCTAAACAAGGAATTAAGCCAAAAAGCATAGGAAAAGTCACTTAAGCCTAAGTCAACGAAGAATTAGAACAAAAAAGTGCCAAAGGGGGAATTAATTAATTAATTACTCACCTTAGGAGGAAAAGCGCCCAACTTAAGTGATGTCAATGGTGAATTAGAACGAAAAGAGTATAAAGGGAGGAATTCGACCTAATTCCTCATTATGTTATGATTGGATGTTGAGGTATTTGTAGAGGAGGAAATCGACCCCCTTGTTGTTTTGTGGATTTTTGGAGGAAACCACCACCATTGATCGGTTTCAGTGTTGAGAGACACACCCTAGCCTATTGGAGATACCATCCAGGTATTTCACCGTGCATTACAGTGACCAGTTCACTGATTGCGTAACTCAGCCAGTGAGGGCGCAAGTGATTGAGAGAGGGTTTGTACGGTAGCTTGAGACAGTTCAGATTTGACCGATTCCTTTCGACCCATTAGAGAGTTAGACAGGGCACACCTATTGAGCCACCTTTCGTCAATTTTTGATGGTGGAATCTTCCGAAAAGCGGAAAACAATCATTTAGGGAATATCTCTTGGGGAAGCACATTTGGGGTTCGAGGGGACATTCCGGGGCAGATACGAGGAATCCCTCCCGACCCATTACAGAGGAGACTAGGATGATCATTCTGAGCTATAGATCATCAGATTCCATTGGTGGAATCACTAGGGCGCACTCATTGATCCCAGGAGGTGTGCAAGCCCCCAGGGGGTGACATGTGGAGCTTCAAAGGTCGGATCTTTAGTCCGACATTCACCAAGATCAGTCTAGAGGCCAGGGTGTATCTTTTGAGACAGTTTCTAGCTCAGATGGGTATTGTAATGTTCCCAAGCCAAGGTGCCAGGAACATCACATTTTGCATGAATTTTTAATTGTTTTCTGATTGTGGCATTTCGTCAAAAACTTTGCTTATGATCCTTTAGGTTGCGCTAGGGTTATACTGATGATGTTTATATGTGTTTGCAACAAAAATCAAACATAAATATAGCAATGGACATACCTCAACCATATGCATGATGAATAACACCAATGATAACTCAAAATACCTCAGATATGATATTATTCATATAGAAGAAGACCCTGATACAATGGATCTGTAGATCTGGTACAATATAGCTAAGATATAATAGCAAAATGAGATAAATCCCAAACAAGATGAAGAAGAGAAGCTACAAGCTTCCAAAGGCCCTCCTGACTACAATAGATGAACAATACACTGAGGTCCCTGCCTCCTGAAATGCCAAACCCCAAGACTAACTAAGTCATGCCCTGCTGGAAGACTGAATACCCTAAACAATTCGGACCTGCTGCTCAAGGCCTCCAAATACTCCGATCAAGATGCCAAATTGTAGACCGGGGTGAGTATAGTTCCCTCCTGAAGTCTCAGATCAAATACCAAGAGATGCTCCTCCAAAGGATGAACCCCTAAGTGGAGCTGCGCCCTCCTCAATACTGTCAAACCCTAATATTTCGGCCCTAATGAAGGAGGCCTCCAAATGCCTTGAAACTCCCTAGAAAGATAGATCGGGACACTGCAAGTCAGTAGGTGGAGTCTCAGGGTCATATCTGAAGTATAACCCCTCCAAACTGAGTAGATCTAAATCTGAATAATTCCCTCCTCTTGTCAAAAACGTGCCAATGCTCAAGGAAATCAATCTGCAAGAGTAACCTTGTCAAAAAGCACTAGATCTGATGATAGAGGCCCTGCAAGAAAAATCCAAGTTGTAGAATGTCCAAAAGCTCTGTCAATCTCTCAGATCGAACTTGCCTCCCATCAATGGTGCGCCCCCCTTGCTGGAAACCCTCAATGGTACGCTCTCTCTCTTTCTGGACCTGTGGCTGGTGTATAACTCTCCTGAAATTGAGTAGATCCAATGTAGAATGGTGAGGGAGGAATCTTTCACCTCCGTGACCAATCTTGGATCATGTTGGGTGGGATATTTCACCACCGAGATGATATCTATGGTTTGTTAAGTCAAAACCCTCAAAACCCCCAAGGCATGGGCTCACTAGCTTGAAAGCCAGATATCAAAACTGATAATCAACATGAATGAGAGAATAGAGGCCCTTGCCTCTCTTTTATCCTTCCTGCTCACCTTGTCCCTCCAAAGTGACTTTTACTTTATTAATTATTAATTAATTAATTAAATCACTTTAATTAATTAATTAACTATTTTACCTCTGAAAATCACCTTATCTCTCCTTGTGGCTTCCCTGGCCACTGAAAGTCACTTCTCATCATCCTATCCTGTAGTGTTGTTCCTCCCGATTCCAATGAGCTATCACACTAAGGGGTTCCTCCAAGTATTATGCACAATATGAACTCCTTAGTGGATTTAATTAATCTATAGCCCAAAATAACTCAAAATCATGGAAATYGTCGGAATGCAATGAAACCAAAGTCAAGTTGTGCGGAATGGATCATAATGATKAAATAGGATGAGCGATGCAATCCAGACCCMAAAATACCCCTCAATAGTCATTGTACGCGCTATAACCTCCATCTGGCTACTCTGGTCATCATAACACTCTGTAATGTAATGATGTCCCAAAGTGGGGACATTACAGTCCTCCCTGCTAGAATATTGCTTGTCCTCAAGCAATAACTGAAACCCTCCAAGTATAATACCAAGATCCCATGTCCACCTGTGGGACACATAGTAGGCCCCATCCAAGGATGAACTATCACACGCTCCGCCCCTTGGGTCCCATATTAGGATGTGAACTGCAATACCCTGTGAAGCATAATCCTGAAACATCTCAAATCCATGAGTCTCCTACATGTGACACATGGCCTCATCCTGGAATGAGTGCATCCTCCGATTCCATATCAAGACCAAGACGGTTTCCATCAACTGCCCATGTTGCTGCCATAGTGAGGTACTGCAATACCTCAATGAGACACCCTCAAGTGATGTGCTCTCCTTAACACTAAATCTCACTGGAAAGTCAAAATGACTTTCCCCTGCAAGGGTTCACTTGCCTCTATCAGTCAGTGATATGATCAACCCTGCAATCCCCGGGTCCCATGCTAGTCTCTGCCAAAGATCACCATGCTGGTGTTGCACTACTTTGATCATGACTATTTTCTCCCTGTATACATACTGGATCCCCCATTCTTGGATCCTCAAGATGAAATATCGGTGGCAATTGGACCTGTTGTCCAGAAGCTACATCTATAAAAGTATCTCTGTGGAAGTAGTACCTGCCCAACCATCTCCATGCTTGATCATGATGATCAAGAGGGAGAAACTGTCTCTCTCCATAGGACAAGTCTCTGCAGGCCCACTCAAAACCAACCCAAAGTGGAGTATGTGGCTCTCTAGTGCAACCTGGGTCATCATAAAGTGAAACGACCTACTAACAGAATGAACTCCTGGATCTCATGGAAAACTTGGAAGTTTATCACTTCTAATCCTTGCTAGCTACTCCTGTGTCATACTGATCACTGTCAGAAGCCCTCCGTGCTCATCCTCATGAGAATCTATATCTGGATCGCCCTTCGAGATGTCTACTATCCATTGGCCTATGATGCTCACCATCACGCACAAAGCCTCAACTGTTTGCCTGTGATGATCCACCCCTATCCTACTATATGCCGTAAAATCACTCATGTCAGGTGGTCTCGGCCTAACCACTCTCCATGTCCTTAGCCACTGTCTATCTCTCCTCATGCTGTTGACTATGATAAAAGTGTTGGGAAAGGCTAACAAAAACATCTGTAGTTGACTGTAGGACTGGAAAATATCACATGCTTTGGTCAATCCCAAGGATTCAACCAAAAGCTCGTCCACCGGTACCCATGGTACATACTCACCTGTAATCATCACTGAATCCCAATCATCATCACCCCTATGGCTGCTGCTACTGTGAAGGTGATCTCCCAGTACTATGTGCTTCTGCAAGGGAGAGACATCTCCATGCTCTACTAAGTGTGTCTCCTCCCTACAATCCAATACGTCCATCTGAATCTCACTGCACATCTCGGCATGTCTCTGTGAACTATCACTCACTACTGTATGCTCCTGCATACTCATGTAATTGTGAACTATCACTCACTACTGTATGCTCCTACATACTCATGTAATCTCCTGTATACTCCTGCTGCAACATGGATCTAAGATGTACTACTGGGTCAACCTCAACACGAAGGTCATCCAATCCTGGGACACAAATGGAAGTGTCCTCAAAACTGCCCCTGACTCTGGAGTCCCCATCCGTATGTGAGTGCTTGACTGTCTCAAAGATCCTCGTGGAGGGTAGCTCATGCGCCTCCGGATCATAACTCTCCATACTCATCATTGATCTTGGGTAGTCCTCATGCTCCTCCATCGACTGGTGCTCCTTTGCCAAGCCACCAACATCTCGTAGCAATGTGACTGAAGGATATATTTGACTCTCCACTAAGATAGATGTAGTGGATCTCTGTCTAATATCCTCAAGAAGCTCCTCTGACCTGGAATCTGATTTTTGAAGGGATGTTTGTTTTCCTCTCAAGAATCCTCGAGTGCTCTCCAACTCATGAGTGAGTCTGTCCACCTCCAACTCCTTCTCCCTCAAGGCCCTGTGATACATCTCACCAATACTCAATAGATAGTCTCTGTCCATCAATAATTGATGGTAGTCGGTCCTCATCACAAACACTCTCTCCCTGAGAGTATGAAAGTCATCCATGGAAAATCCCCCATCTGGAATATCATGTGCTATCGATGCCCTCAACAACAATTGTTCACCAATGCATGTGTGTCATCAATGCACCTAGTGGCTGTCATGATCATGTTCTCACTGACTCTCAACTGTCCTGCCAAGTAGTGTGACTCCTGATCATAGTCATGCAGAGGTGCTACCTCATGCCCCTCACTGCTAGTCTCAACCCTGCAAGTGTCAGCCCTGGAATCCCCAACAACACTCTCTGCAAAAGATAAGGCACTGAACTGCCCACTGTCCACTATGCTACTGGGTCCTCCTGTATGCCACTTCACACCATCACCAAATGCTATCTCCCTCTGAATCACACTGTATCCTATATGAGAAACTGTATCCTCCTGTGTGCTCACCCTGCTACTATCATCTACGCCTGGATCCCATAATGATGTGTCCAGACATGTACTATGGTCATCCTGACCAATAAGTTGTACACCTTCATCACTGCAGGAAGGTCCTGGAAGTAAGTGTCCCATCCAACTGTCAATCTCCACAGCCTGATCAAACAGTGGAGTCTCCAAAAGAAGTGACCCACTCTCCTCATGCTGATATGTGTGTGTAAGGTCAATTGTCTGCATGTCATATATCTCCTCCTGGATCTGTGGATCCATATGTCCCTGGTGTGCATCCCTCACATGCGGCTCCTCTATCATATCTAAAATGCTACTGATATCCTCATGTGTCGTGGCTAGCATGGGTGTCTGAAAAGATGAAAAATGTGTCACGGTCCTCATAGAAATATCGTCAGGTCTAGGTGCTAACACATGTGAATCTCCACTAGTGTCACTACTCTGCTCACGTGTAAGGTCATCAACACTATGTTATATGACTGCTAAAACACATGTGCTATCATCCTATCCCTTCGATTGTCTCTCCAATGTGCAAGGGTCACTATCCTACTCAAGAGTGAAAGAATCACTAGCCTCTGTGCAAGAGTCTCTAGCATCATCAGAATTCTCCAAATAATCATCTATCTCTGTGTCCTCGCATACCTCATCATCACTGTTATAGTGCACCTCAATAATGTGTTTCTTACCTTTACCCCTACATCTATGATCTTGTTCCCAAGGCACTTTGCAACTGTAGCAAAGTTGCCTACTCCTACTGGGTGTAGGAATGCTCTGTTCTTCCTTCCATCTTCTATTTTCCTCTACTATGTTGGCCCAACGTGTAACCTCATCTTTGCTCCATTTACGTTTTTTCATGGATATAAACTGTTGGAGAGTTACTTGAGTCTTAAATCTCTTACTAAGGGAGTGATATTCCCATTCACAACTTACCGCCTCTCTAGCAAAGTCTATAGACTCCATATTTCCTTATGGAAGATCCCTTAGGCTGGTAGGAGTCTAAGCTCTGATACCACTATAATGTTCCCAAGCCAAGATGCCAGGAACATCACATTTTGCATGAATTTTTAACTGTTTTCTGATTGTGTCATTTCGTCAAACACTTTGCTTATTATGATCCTTTAGGTTGCGCTAGGGTTATACTGATGATGTTTATATGTGTTTGTAGCAATAATCAAACATAAATATAACAATGGACATACCTCAAATATATGCATGATGAATAACACCAATGATAACTCAAAATACCTCAGATCTGATATTATTCATACAGAAGAAGACCCTGATACAATGGATCTGTAGATCTGGTACAATATAGCTAAGAGATCATAGAAAAATGAGATAACTCCGAAAAAAGATGAAGAAGATAAGATACAAGCCTCCAAAGGCCCTCCTGACTGTAATAGATGAACAATATGCTGAGGTCCCTTCCTCCTGAAATGCCAAACCCTAAGACTGACTAAGTCACGCCCTGCTGGAAGACCGAATACCCTCAACAATTCGATGCTGCTGTTCAAGGCCTCCAAATACTCCGATGAAGATGCAAAATTGTAGATCAGGGTGAGTAGAGTGCCCTCCTGAAGTCTCAGACTGAAATACCAAGAGATGCTCCTCCAAATGCTGAATCCCCAAGTGGAGCTGCGCCCTTCTCAATACTGTCAAACCCTAATATTTTGGCCCTGATGAAGGAGGCCTCCAAATGCATGGAAACTCCCTAGAAAGATAGATCGAGACACTACAAGTCACTAGGTGGAGTCTCAGGGTCAGATATGAAGTATAACCCCTCTAAACTGAGTAGATATAAATCTAAATAGCGCCCTCCTCTTGTAAAAAATGCACCAATGCTCTAGGAAATCAATCTGCAAGAGCAACCCTCTCAAAAAGCACTAGATCTGATGATAGAGGCCCTGCAAGAAAAACCCAAGTGGTAGAATGTCCAAAAGCTCTGTCAATCTCCTGGATCGAACCTGCCTCCCATCAATGGTGCGCCCCCCTTGCTGGAAATCCTCAATGGTAACCTCTCTCTCTTCCTGGACCTGTGGCTGGTGTAGAACTCTCCTGAAAATGAGTAGATCCGATGTAGAATGGTGAGGGAGG
Source organism: Picea engelmannii (assembly GCA_009831015.1). Taxonomy (NCBI): domain Eukaryota; kingdom Viridiplantae; phylum Streptophyta; class Pinopsida; order Pinales; family Pinaceae; genus Picea; species Picea engelmannii. The sequence continues at coordinate 43,490 of ML810690.1, forward strand.
AATCTTTCACCTCTGTGACCAATCTTGGATCAGGTTGGGTGGGATCTTTCAGCACTGAGCTGATCTCTAGGGTTTGTTAAGTCAAAACCCTCAAAACCTCCAAGGCATGGGCTTACTAGCTAAAATCCAGATATCAAAACTGATAATCAACACAAATGAGAGAATAGAGGCCCTTGCCTCTCTTTTATCCTTCCCGCTCAAGTTTATATCTCATAAAGTTAATGTCTTAGGGATCATTTTTGGACATTTCCCTACATGCTAAACACCAAGCCTATGTGGGAAACACTTGTCCGAGGTACAACCTTTTAACACTACCTTTTATTGAGGAAGGTGTTACTCACCACTCCCAACTTATCTTTGAAGTAGACAAACTTGGCTCTCCCCAAAGAGTTCGTGAGAATGTCTGCTATCTGCTCATCAGTGGATATGTACTAAAGCTCAACTGTCCCTCTCTGAACATAGTCTCGGATTTAGTGGTATCTGATCTCAATGTGTTTTGACCTGTCATGAAAAACCAGATTCTACGAGAATTTTATGCAACTTTGATTGTCACAGTAAATCCCAGTAGGCCTTAACTGCTGACCAAATAAACCAACCAACAACTTGCAAAGCCATATGGCCTCACAACTGGCCTGACTAGTTGCCATGTACTCTGCCTCAGCAGAACTCAGTGCCACTGACTTTTGATTTCGACTGAACCACGACACAACTATCAAACCCAATCTGAAACAACATCTTGAAGTACTTTTCCTGTCAACAACACATCCTGCAGAATCTAAGTCTGTGTTACATATCAAACTGACTCCATCCCCCCTCACATAGTCCAAACCATAATCCACTGTGCCCTGTAGATACTTGAGCACATGTTTTGCTGCCACCCAATGCACTCTCCTAGGCTCCACCATAAACTAATTGAGAGTGTTGACAACAAAACAAATATCTGTCCTGGTGTTGACCAAATACATCAATGAGCCTATCAATTGACGATATATATCGGGATCAACCAACTCGAACTTAGAAGCATCGAGCTTCTTCCAGTTGGTAATCATGGGTGTTGACATAGGCCTAAAATCCACCATTTGAAATCTCTTCAGAATGTCAACTGCATACTTTCCCTGCCCAAAACAATGTTTCCTGGTTCTTGCGACACCTCCAATCCCAAGAAATAATGCAATAGTAAAATATCTTTCATCTCAAACTATGAAGAAAGACTTTGCTTACAACCATCTATGAATCTCTCTGCCCTTGTAATGAAAATATCATCAACATATAACACAAGAATAAGTGGATCCTCTCCAACCACAATGTAGTAAAGGTTTGGATCTACCTCACTCTTTTCAAAACCCATCTGCTGCAAGTAAGTATCAATCCTCGAATACCAAGCTCTTGGAGCTTGCTTCAGACCATAGAATGCCTTTTTCAATCTGCATACATGAGACTCTCTCTCATGCACCTCAAAGCCCCGTGGCTGCTCAATGTACACCTCTTGTATCATTCCATTCAGAAATGCGGTTTTCACATCCATTTAATGGATCTTCCAACCCATCTCTGCTACAATGGAAATCACATCTCTGATCGAAGTATATCTAGCAACTGGTGCAAAGGTCTCATCATAATCAACTCCCTCTACTTGTGATAACCCTCTAGCCACAAACTGAGCCTTTTTCTTCTCAATGTTGGCATCTCTAGTATGATTGATTTTATATAGCCACCCGAAAGTCACCACAGACTTCCCTTCAGGTCTCAGAACAACCTCCCACACATCATTCTTCATGATGGAATTGTACTCTTGAACCATGGCATCCTTTGAGGCCTGTTGATCTGCTGCCTCCTCAAAAGTGGAAGGCTCAGACTCACCGATGCTTCTCACCATAGCTAAATAGTTGCAAAACCTCTTTGGCACCTTTCTCTCCCTGATATCCTTCTTGGGATTCCCCACATATTCTTGAGCTTCCTTCAAGGTCTCTTGAAGCCATTTTGGCTTCCTCTTCCCTGAATTTATCTTCTGTAGAGGGACTCCTCCTCCTCATCCCGATCACCTGAATATTGTGTACTTCAAGATGTACTTGTGTTCATTTGTGAGCCAATAATCTGGGACCTTGAAACCTGAGGGCCTGTAACTTGTGACCCTGTCACCTATGAACCTGTCACCCCTGAAACTGGTGATCCTAAACTCTATGATACTGCACCCCGTGGTGAACTCACCTGAAGCTAAGGAGCATGCTGCTCTCCCTGCTCAAAACGTCGTGACCTCCTAAAGGCTCTATCCTCCTCAAATCTCACATCCCGCCTCACAATTGTCTTCCTTAAGGAGGGAATGTATATGCGAAAAGCCTTTGAGGTTTTTCTATTTCGAACGAAAATACCCTTTTGTGCTGTGGGTTCTAGATTTGTCCTCTTCTTTGAAAGGACATGTGAATAAGTCAAACACCCAAAAATCCTAAAGTGTCCAACCTCATGCTTCTTTCTAGAGAAAGACTCCTCAAGAGTCTTGTTTCCCAATGCTCTATGTGGATTATTGTTCTGCAGATAAATTGTAGTGTTGCATACGTCAACCCAAAGAAAGAATGGTAGCCCCTGATCATGTAGCATGGCTCTCACAACCCCAACTATGGCCATGTTCTTCCTTTCTGTGACCCATTTTGCTGCAGGTTGTAAGGAACTGTCAACTCTCTTTTAATGCCTTCTTTTGTATAAAAATCATTGAGGTCATTGAAGGTATACTCACCTCGAATGTCCGACCTCAACACCTTGATTTTCTTACCTATTTGGTTCTCCACAAGAGCTTTGAACTCTTGGAACTGCTTGAAGACTTGTCTCTTGGTATTCATGAATAAAATCTAGGTCTTCCTAAAAAAGTCATCAACAAATGTGACATAGTACTCATATCCACTCATTGAGACAAAATACATCGGACCACATACATCAGAATGTATCAAATCAAGTATACCTGCTACCCTGCTGTCACTGCTTGGAAAATAAGTCTTGGTGTACTTCCCCAGTGCACACCCCTTGCACACATCCTAGTGCTCAGTACTGAAATTTGGTACCCTGGTAGAAATTTCTCTCAATACTCTCAGAGCCCCATGGTGCAAATGGGCCATCCTTCTATGCCATAGATCACATAAGTCACTGTTGTTGGTACTGTGTATCAATGCTCTAATTAGCTGAAACATAAGCATGTATAGCTTCTCATATCGAATACCAATCACTTTGGTCGAAGGGACACTAGATCCCTTAGGATGCACAAGGACCTTCCCATCACTGAACACTACCTCATATCCCCTATCCTCAATGGTAGAAATTGATATCGGGTTCTTTTTCAAGCCCAAAACATATAAGACATCTCTCACTAACATGGGAGGCTGTGACTCCCTCTGAAAGGATACTGTCCCAATCCCAACTGATTTGACTATGGAGTCATCACCAAGCACTACCTCAAGATTTACACCCTTCTCAGCAAAGTTCGTAAAGTGCTCACGCACACCTTGTTGATTTTTCAATAATCTAGGTTAAGCATGTAGTTCATTTCAATTTTCCATTTTTCTTAACCATAAACAAGAATGTTGCAACAACCAAGATCACAAGAAGAAACACCATGCACAAGAACACAAGAAGTATCCTGGGAAACCCTTCTCAACAAGGGAAGAAACCCAGCCAAATCCTTTGCTATATTCTTGAAGAGAAAGACCTTCACCACCAATAAGACTTAGCACACAAGAGGGTGCTCAAACCCTAGAAGACTAGCGCCCAAGAGAGGTGCGCACTTTTCCCAAGAAGATGTACTTGCTGAAATTTCCAAACTTGTGTGAAGGATATGATTCCACAATGGGGAATCTTCCTTTACTTATATTAGACTTGTCCTATCAATATAAGTGTCTATTGGCACAATAGGGACGACCTCTCTAAGTCACATTATAATTAATATTAACTAGATTAATTATCTTTCACATTTATTACTAATCACATTAAGGTGGGGCCGACTTGTACCCTTTACATTACAATTAGGGTTACATGTAGGTATGACTCTTGAACAATATATCAAGGGATTTGATACACCCACTAGTGCTAATCCACTAGGGGCACATCCATAGGGATTTCCATATCTCTGGCTCACTACATAACACAGAAGAACCAGATCTTCACATGTTTACCTGTGCTCGTCCACATGCACATCCACTCAACAGATCTTTCTTTCCACTGCATCACACATGAGAGTCATCTGGAGTTTCTCGTTAGCTCTCCTGCTCAGAGGAGGCTAATAAATCATCTTCATTTCTGTTCTCATGACGATGCACCCAACACTTTGGGGTTTCACATGTTCACCTTGTGCTCAACCACATGCACGTCCAACTCAGCAGATCGCCTTTCCCACAGGGTAATCATCTGGAGTTCTTCTCAACTCTCTGAAGGGAGGAGGTCCTCTCTACGTTCCAGCTCTGTCTCATATAGGAACCACGTGCCCTTCTTAGGGACTTTCTCTTAGGTTTGTAAGCTGGAGAAAGTCTCACATAGCTGCAATAATCCACATCTCACAGGTTTGTAAGCTGGAGAATGTCTCACATAGCTGCAATCATCAACACTCCCTCTCATCTAGGGAGGCATTTTCCACCAGGCCAAGTCTCTCATGGAAATACTCGAACTTGGTCTTGGCAAGTGGTTTGGTGAAGATATCTGCAATCTGTTCATGAGTAGAAATACACTGCACATGAACTGTCTTCCTCTGCACTATGTCTCTGATATAGTGGTACTTGATTTCAATGTGTTTCGATTCGTCATGAAACATTGGGTTCTCGAAGAGCTTTACACAACTCTAGTTATCATAGTGAATAGTAGTAGGATCCATCTCATGATCGAATAACTCAATCAGAAGTTTGCGAAGCCATACTGCTTCACGAAATACCACACTCAGTGCTATGTACTTTGCCTCTGCGGTGCTTAAATCCACAGAGCTTTGTTTTTTGCTACACCAGGAAACCATGGCCGATCCTAAGGTGAAGCAACAACCAGAGGTGCTCTTTCTGTCTACTGCACTTCCTACCCAATCTGCATTGGCATATCCTTGCAGGCTCAAGTCCACATTGGATGCATATCTCATGCCATAACCAATTGTGCCTCGTAAGTATCTCAATACATGTTTTGCAACTATCCAGTGTGTATGTTTCAGTTGGCTCATAAACTGGCTAAGCACATTTACTGCATAGAAAATGTCCGGTCTGGTGTTAACCAGATACATCAGATATCCAATCAACTGTCGGTATAAGTGTGGATCTACATCTCTTGAATCAGTATCACTCATTTTCTTTAAATCCATTACCATTGGCGTAGGCATGGATTTGCATTCTGTCATGCTGAGCTTTTTCAGTATCTCCATAGTATATTTTCCTCGAATTAGAAAAATCTCCTCTGTTCTCTGCCATACTTTTAGTCCCAAGAAATAATGCATCAAGCCCAAATCCTTCATTTCAAATTTAGCAGTCAATGTTTGTTTTCATTCAACAATGAGTCTCTCTGAACCGGTGAGGAAAAGATCATCCATATATAAGACCAAAATCAGAGACTCGTTGCCATCAATATGATAATACAAGTTTGGATCAACAATACTTTTTTTGAAGCCCAAACTCATCAGAAATCCATCCATTTTCTCGTACCAAGCACATGGTGCTTGCTTTAGACCATATAGGGATTTCTTTAACCTGCATACATGAGATTTTTTGTTGTGTACAACGAAACCTTCTGGCTTCTCAATATAAACTTCTTCCTCAATTTCACCATTGAGAAAAGTTGTATTTACATCCATCTAATGTAGCTTCCAACTCATGGAAGCAACTAGCGCAATGATAGATTGGATGGAGGTATATCTGGCTACTGGTGCAAAAGTCTCGTCATAGTCAACTCCCTCTATTTGTGAAAACCCTCTGGCCACAAATCTTGCTTTGTATTTTTCAATGCTTCAATCGACAACATGCTTGATTTTGTAAATCCATTTGGAAGTCACTACGGACTTTCCCTCTGGTCTTGGAACAACATCCCATACATCATTTTTTAATATAGATTGACATTCTTCAGTCATGGCATCTTTCCATACTTGTTCACCTGAAGCTCTCCATGACAAGTTGCTGAAAGGTAGCTTGAGAATCTCTTTGGTCTCTTGCTTTCTCTGGTTGTTCCTTGTGGGGCTTTATGCCCTTCTTCTTCTTGTAGAGTTTTTCGGGCCCAAGCAGGTATTTTATGTCCAACTGTAATGTCTCTGGGTATGTTTCTTGGAGCAACTGAATATGTTGGAGCAACTGGATCAACTGGAGCTATTGGTTCATCTGGAATAATATCTGTCTCCCTATGAACTGCTGAAGGGGGAGAAGGTATTGTTTCACTATTGATTTCCATCTGAGTTTCTCTAGATTTCTGGAAGGATACTTCTTCTTCAAAAGTAACATCTCTGCTTACTTCAATTTGTCTCTGACTTGGAATGTATATTCGATATGATTTTGAGGATTCATTGTATCCTACAAATGTACCCTTTCTTCCCGAAGGTTCTAGTTTGGATCTCTTTTCTTTGGGTACATGAAGATATACTGGACAACCAAATATTATGAAGTGTCCGATCTTAGGGTTCACTTTGGTGAATGCTTCTTCTAGAGTAATGTTCTTCAGGATCTGATGAGGAATTCGGTTTTGAACATATACTGCTGTCATACATGCTTCTGCCCATAGAGTCATAGGTAGACTCTGATCATGTATCATTGCTTTAGTTTCCTCAATGATAGTTCTATTTTTCCTTTCAACAACCCCATTTTGTTGAGGGTTGTAAGGAACTGTGAACTCCCTCTTGATTCCTGCTTCAATACAAAAACTGTTGAATTCTTTTGAGGTGTATTCTCCTCCATTATCTGATCTTAATATTTTGATTTTTCTTCCGGTTTGGTTTTCAATCTGAGCTTTGAATTATTGAAACTGGGCAAGGAATCCATCCTTGTTCTTCAGAAAGTAAATCCAAGTTTTCCTGGAGTGATCATCTATGAAGAGTACATAGTATAAGTACCCATTTAGGGATGCAACAGTCATTGGCCCACATACATCTGAATGTATCAAGTCCAAGATTTCCTTGGATCTATTGTCACTGCTAGGAAAGGATCCTTAAACATTTTTGCCAAGGGCACAACCTTTGAAAACACCTTTATGCTGAATCTGTATCTCTGGTAGACCTGTTACCATTTTCCCTAGAGCCGGAAGAGCTCTATAATGAATGTGAGCAAGTCTTCTATGCCATAACTCACTCAAGCTGATAGTGTCATGTAATAAGGCTTGAACTGGTTTGATGGTCAATTTGTAGAAGCTGTTTTCTCGGAAACCAATTACTTTGGAATAGATTATATGAGAGTCTTTGTGCCATGCAAGAACTCTTCCTTCTGAGAAAGTAATTTTGTAGCCTTTGTCTTCCAAGGCCGAAATAGAGACAAGGTTTCTCTTCATTCCGGGTACATATAATACTTCTTCTAGTTTAAGCTGCATATATGAATCTAGTTGGAAGGTAGAAGTTCCAACTCCTCTCACATTATATCTGACATCATATCCAAGAACAACATGTAGATGTGTCTCTTTCTCAATGAAATGTGTTAGATGATTTCTAAGACCGGTCATGTGCCTGGAGGCACCACTATCAATTAGCCAAGTATTGTCATTGATAGGAACCATACCTGAGAGTGCTGAGATGTTGATGTATTCATTTCTTTGAGGTCTTGTCTTCCTGGAACTAAGCTTGCTTGAATCATCAAGCTTGCTTCCCATCATGATTTTTCTCATCTTCACAACCCTCGTCAACTAGGCTAGAAAACCTAACGGCTAGGCTAGGCTAGCACTTTTAGGTTTTGTTGGGATTATGACTGCCAACAATAAGTCTTGAGAAATATGATAGCCCTGGTAAGCTGAAGAGCTTCTTCAAGAAGTTGTAGAAATACAATTCTGAATTTTTCTGTAGAATTTGGCGAAACCCTAGAAGCCCTTAGGGCCAAAAAATCAAAATGCTCGGAAATGCAATTTGAGACTTGCTGGAGGTGCACTGAAGGAGGCCGTACACTCCTATGTTCTTTTTAGCCCCAACGTCCAAGTTTTGAGTGCTGAAAACCCTTAGAAGAGTAGTCCGTATGAAATTTCTGGAAACCCTAGGAGGGCCGTACGGTTTCTGCAAAAGTGAGAGAGAATGGATGGAAAGTGTTTGTGCAATGGGATCTTCAAGACCTATGCTCTGATACCATGTTGATTTTTCAATAAGCTAGGGTGCATGTAGTTCATTTCAATTTTGCATTTGTCTTAACCATAAACAAGAATGTTGCAGCAACCAAGATCATAGGAAGAAACACCATGCACAAGAACACAAGAAGTATCATGGGAAACTCGTCTCAACAAGGGAAGAAAACCTAGCCAAATCCTTTGCTATATTCTTGAAGAGAAATACCTTCACCACCAATAAGACTTAGCACACAAGAGGGTGCTCAAACCCTAGAAGATTAGCGCCCAAGAGAGGTGTGCACTTTTCCCAAGAAGATGTACTTGCTGAAATTTCCAAACTTGTGCGAAGGATATGATTCCACAATGGGGAATCTTCCTTTACTTATATTAGACTTGTCCTATCAACAGAAGTGTCTATTGGCACAACATGGCCGACCTCTCTAAGTCACATTATAATTAATATTAACCAGATTAATTATCTTTTACATTTATTACTAATCACATTAAGGTGGGGCTGACCTGTACCCTTTACATTACAATTACGGTTACATGCAGGTCTGACTCTTGAACAATATAGCAAGGGATCTGATACACCCACTAGTGCTCATCCACCAGAGGCACATCCATAGCGATGTCCATATATTTGGCTCACTGCATAACACAAAAGAACTAGATCTTCATAGGTTCACCTGTGCTCGTCCACATGCACGTCCACTCAACAGATCTTCTTTTCCACTGCATCACATAGGAGTCATCTGGAGTTTCTCATCAACTCTGCTTATTAGAGGAGGCTAATACATCATCTTCATTTCTGTTCTCATGACGATGCACCCAACACTTTGGGGTTTCACACGTTCACCTTGTGCTCAGCCATAGGCACGTCCAACTCAACAGATCGCCTTTCCCATAGGGTAATCATCTAGAGTTCTTCTCAACTCTCTGAATGGTGGAGGTCATCTCTACGTTCTAGCTCTGTCTCAGATAGGAACCACGTGCCCTTCTTAGGGGCTTTCTCTCAGGTTTGTAAGCTGGAGAAAGTCTCACATAGCTACAATGATCCACATCTCACAGGTTTGTAAGTTGGAGAATGTCTCACATAGTTGCAATCATCAACACACCTGTCATATGGCGTGAGGCTCCACTATCAGTATACCATACTCCAGTAGATGCTGCACTAGAGGAAAGACAAACCAATAAAGAAAACTCCTTGAACTTAATGGAAAACTCTTCCACTTCCGGTGAAGCTGCAACCTATTTCTTTTTCTTGTTAGGACATTGACCTGCATAGTGCTCCATCTTGTGACATGCAAAGCACTTGAATTTTCTCATGTCCTTTTTCCCTTCACCCTTTGACTTGGTCACACCCTTGGAACCCTTCTTGGAATTTTTATTGCTCTTTGCTGCAAGAGCCACATTTTCCTCATCATTACCATTTGATGAACTCCCCTGCACATATCCTCTTCAAGTTTCTTCCTGTATGAAATCATCCCAAAGACGATCCCTCTTGGGCAGATTTTCTCTTGCAACAATACCATCAACAAAGACAACCCATTGCTTGGTCACACCATTCAAAGTAGTCCTCACAAGTTCATTGTCAACAATAACCTCCCCAACAACACCTAGTTCATCTCTAACCTGAGTTATCTTGGTAAGATAAGTGGCAACATTTTCAGTCTTGGTCATTCTTATGCCTTTCAGTTTTTCCCTCAATACCATTTTCCGGTTTTCATTGGAACTTTGGTAAAGATTAGTTAAGGACTCCCACATCTCATAGGCATTGGATTTACCTGTCACATGTGGAATCACATGGTATTTTATGGCATCGAGGTTGATTCTTTTAGCCTTGATATTCTTCTTGGTGTATTCAACCAAAAGAGTAGCATCTATAGGGACTGCCACAGGATTCTATTGTGTGCTGTTTATAATGTCCCATAACTCACACTCCTGTAGAAGCAACACTATCCTCTCTTTCCATGGACTGAAATTTGCAGCCCCAACCAATCTATCCTCAACCCTTAAACTTGTAGCCATTGACCTTCACAACTGATATTTAAGTCCAAATCTTTGTTATGGTGAACAAACTAACCCTCTCTCTCAGATCTGGTATTTTCCTGGTGTTTTCTGCTCTTATTCTCTTTGCCGCTTTGATACCATGTAAAAATTTCAGACCCCAACCTGGTTTCAAATCTCAATAAATTTATCACTGTTTAATGCCCAACCCACATTGCTTGCTGCTGAGAATGTAAATAACATAAACATAAATTTATGACAAGAAATACAAAGAGTCTTTTACTGCAAATTAGAACAGAAATAAATCCACACACCCAGAAAATATAACTCAGAGATTTTTGGGCAAATAGCCCCTAGAAAAACCCACAAGGCGAAAACCAGTGAGAGAGGGAGACTTTTGTTATTTCTTGAGCTCAGAGAAAATGATTTTTACAACAAAATACTTCAGCAAATAAATGCACCAAATTATCTCAAAAACTGTGCCAAGCAACCTCCTCAAAATCTATGCCAAACTCCTTGACCTTTGTGCCCAGATTTCCTGTACGAACTGTATGGTTCAACACCTTGGATTTTGATTAAGATATTTATGTGCCCTTTTAGGATTCATCCACAATGGGGATTTTGTTTGGATACAATTAATTTTCCTATAAACTTTCATTACAGGTCGATTTTTTTTTTTAATGGATCTTGATTAAGATATTTCTGTGCCCTTTTGGGATTCCTGTTGCAGATGTAGAATGCCTTCAACTACTTATACCAGGGCTAGAGTTGAGGATCATGCACTAAATGTTTAGGTTCATATATCATGAGCCATGTTTTCCCCATACTCTTGTAGATGTTTACAACCCAAATACCTACTGCATGATCCAGATGCAATGCATATGGTGTAGGATGATTAGCTTATGTGAGTGATTTGGGTTAACGATGTTTTTCTATTTCTAATTCCACTTCATCAATATCCAATTTTTTTTCTACAATCATGCATAAATTGAATATTTGGCCAATCTTAGTAGCAGACCAAGGATATTGACACAGTGGACTTGAAGATTTCTTTGATATTCTTTTAGGCTTTGCAACATGTTCCCCAGATTGACATTGGTGATATAGCACATAACCACATGAAAGCTTTAGTGCAAACTAGGGGTTTTCAGATAGTATTATCTCTGCAACATAAGAGGAGCAGATTGCATTGTGAATTAACTTGATTACATGGGCCTTGATTTTGAGTTATCACTTCAATGCTTATGAATAGAGTAGTTCCCCAGATAATTCCTAAATGAAATAAGCAAATACCCAATGATTATCTAGGGATACTCTTATATATAATTCTATAAAAAAGAGGAAATGAATCCTTTGCATATATAACGTGTTAAAAGTATTGAGTTTACGAATCCTTTGTATATATAACTTGTTAAAGGTGTTGAGTTTACGTGTATTTCTATTGGATAATCTTTCAAGGGATGAAGTCCACTTTACAGCAAAAGCACAACATCGATTATGTAACAATTATCACTACTAGTTTACACTAGCTCTAATAAGCTTCTTTTATTGCTTTGCCAAACTATGTTAGTTGTTTTCTCATTAAACGCTTCATCATTTTTCATTAATAAACAAAACAAAGATAAAAAATAGACAATTGCCTTCATAGCCTTTTGCAACGAGCCAAATCAGATCTTGGCTCTTGTTGCATCTATTTATCGCAGGGTCAAAACGATAAGTACCACATTATCAAATCTGGATAATGCTTTTTCTTGTTGGACTGACATGTATTGGCTGGTTAACTTTATAACTTTGCCTGCTATCGACTTTGTTGTTTTAGCAAGACATAAAATGTAGTGAATGATAACAATGCTCCCCTGGGTCAGTGTAACACTTTATTTTATAAGCTCACCCAGTTTTCCCTTGATTGTAAGAGAACGCTCCTGCACCTTTCTAGGCACTTGAAAGAAAAGAAAAAAAAAACATATTGAAATTTTAAAGTAAAAGTGTTGATCTTTTCAGAAGGGTATATATATATGTTTGACACTAGGTGCATAATGTTTTATTGTCCCACAATAATTGAGAGGAAAAAATGCATTTTTAAGACATTTTCAAAAGGGTATATTGTTATGGTCCCTCAATAATCAGGGGCTTTGCATTTGATACAGAGTGAGAAACATCTGGGGATTTCTAGGAATTGATTCTTAGAAACATGCTCTAAGGGGTTGCTCTGTATAATATAAAATTTCTTCGGTTTGGACACCAGGTTTTGAGAGGCTTTTGTTTTGACAAATTCAGTTAAGACCTTGCTCTGTATAATATAATCTTTTTCGGTTTGGACACTTTTGCCATCCTAATACACACTTGCTAACGTGAGCTAAGTCTGGCTCACTTAGTGTTTCCTTGGAGGCACAATGCCTAGGTTCTCAGTCCACACTGTCACCTTGACTGGAACCTCTTCCTTCTAGGCTTACTCCTAGGGAAGCCAAGGGGGGTAGTCCCTAGTTACTAGATTGATTTTAGTGTTTAAGGTTCTAGGAGTTAGTTTTAATTTGTTAAAGGCTAAAGGGGAAAACTAGCCTATGATGCTAAGGCAACAAATGCAAAGTGAAAGTCTAATCTAAATGTCAATCAACCCTTTCCCTAATTCAACTAAGACTAGTGCCTAAGGTTGGGCAATGGGGTCAACTAAGTTTGAGGGTGGTTTATTATAAAATGTTTACAAAATGAAATAAGTTAAACTACCCCAAACCAAAGATTACAATTACTTACAAAAGAATAAAGATGATACAATGATTACACATGATACAAGTAAATACAAAGATACAAGGAAATGTAAGTGAACACACACATGAGCCACGCATGCACCAATAACACTTACTCTATTGGACTGCCTTCACTGGCAACCATAAAAGCACTCAAGATTCAAAGAAGGTGATGCCTCCCCAAGTGGGATACTCAACCCCTTCTTGAATCACACCATAAAACAAATGAACCAAAGATATACAAT
>ML810690.1:64144-81359 GCA_009831015.1 Picea engelmannii
TTACAGTGATCCATTACAACATCATCCTATAACAGCTACAACTCGACTGGATCCTCCAATTTCGAGCTGCTCTAACACAGTATAACAAAGATGTAAAGAAACTGGCATTCATAAGGCAAGAAGTCTCAGAAGTCTAAAAATAAACAGAAAACAGTGCTTCATTAAAGTTTTACAACCAGGAGCTCTGCTCAACCATCGATACCTACAAAAATGGCAAAAATGCCTACATATACTTGGGACTGACTCCTGCCCTCAAGGCGCAATCATATCATGAATTCAATGCTTAACGTTGAAGAGATTCTCTATCAGGATGGGCTGTCAGTCTGCCTCAATCAAATCCGCCCTCTGCTCCCCTATCATGTGCCTCTTTAATTCAGCATGGCTCGTGCCAGGGGGTAGATGAGCCCTTTGAATATTGAACTGGCGTGTGCAGGTTTTTCTGGTGAGTTGGAGACTCAACGTGGCTTTCCTGAAGAGAATCGGTACAAGGGACCGTCCTGGGTCAATTTTAGCCGGGACCTTCATATTCTGCAATAAATGGGTGACGCGAGGCTTCACCCACCCTCTTTCTCCTTTTTTGCTGAGCCGAAACGGCTCTTTGGATCCTCGAGTGAAATCCCGACCTAGTCCACAGGTCTCTTCTCCATTCCTCACGATCTCCTGAATTTCACCGAGACCTTTTCCCAACTCTGTATCGGGTTTCAGGGTTTCACATTCCCCGTTGTCAAGAGTTCTTGACCCGTTGAACTCCCGATCACCGATTCTATGATGAGCTCATGTATGGGTTAGCCCTCCTGGCTAGACTGTGGTCCATGCGACCGCCTCTGATATGACCTGAGCCGAACCTCTGTCGGGGTTTCGACGTTTTTGATGTCTCGATACACAAGTCCCTGGGACTCGCGATTCCCTGAAACCCGATGGCTCATGTTCGTTGACATGTCAACGGTTTGTTCCCATCATGAAAACCTACCACCTTTCTTCCACTCACGGTCCCACATGCCGACCGGTGGTTGCCGAGATATCGCTTCTCGCGACCTCACAACTCTGGATGCAAATATTTGCAGCTCCAACTCACGAACCTCCGAGCTCGTGATATGCCGATGCCACTTGGCGTAGTCTCCCTACAAGGCTTGATCTTCCGACACCTGTCCCTTACTATGGTCCTTAACACCGTCGGGAAATCGCGTATTGGGATATCGCGATTCCCGCTGTCATGTACACGGGACTTTCAGTTCCTTGATCCCCGATTATGTGGGATCTCTCGACACGTGTCCCTGCTGATGGATGGTCCTGATCCGGTCAGGAAATCGCGGATCACGATTCCTGGATACAAGAGTTCCTTATCTTTGAAAACTCTGATTCTCCCCCTCTTCACACTAAGGGTTATCCCCGACACAACTCCTCGAGATCTAACGGCTGACGGGATTTTTCCGATCTCCTCTATAAGATTCTGACCATCGATCTCCTTCGTGGATGGTTCTCGATTGCTGAAGACAAAACTTTGCCCGCTCGCTTGCTTGACTTGCTGCTACAAGATGGGATTATCTCACTATATGCTCAAGTGCTTCCTGTGCAAACTGTAGACCTGGGTGCGCCTAATCCCAAGACAAGAAATATCGCTAACATTAGGCTCCATGGGGGATAGAGTCATCCCTGCGATGCTCTAAGAACTCATTCCGCAGCTTCAGTGCCTTGCTGTTGGGCTATGGAGTCATTTATTAAGACGAAAACATAAAAAAAGAAAATAATCAAAGAAGTAAAAGACAATATTTACAAACAGATGAGCTGTTTAAGGCTCAAATAAAACATCTTTTCAGGAAATGCCCATTCACTGGGCTGTTGAAAACCTCTTCACCCTCCAGATCCTGCAACCCATAGGTGTTGTTGGAGAAAATATCAGATATTTTAAAGGGGCCGATCCAGAGGGCATCGAACTTGATGTGCTTGCCTTTATCCTGTCTGGGTGTGTCCCATTTAAATACCAAGTCCCCGACCTCAAACTCCTTTTTCTTGACCCTTCTGTCAAAAGCCTACTTGATATTCTACTGATGATTGTAGGCCCTGTTCATGACCTGTTCCTTGGTTTGCTGCACTTCCACCATCTGATGAATCCTTTTGACCATATGGTCAGGCTCTTCTTCAAGGTCTTGGAGGAATTTTTCCACAGGTAAGGCGAGATGAGTAGGGAAAACGACCTCTGTTCCATAAACAAGTTGGAAGGGTGAAATGCCTAGGGACTTCTTTGTTGTCACTCGGTCAGCCCATAAAGAAAATTTAAGTTTTGAATCCCAGGCCTTTTTATTGTCTTCCAATAATATTTTAATGAGCTTGATCAAACCTTTATTGGAAGATTCTGCTAGTCCATTTCCCTGAGGATAATAGGGGGTAGAGTGAATTAGTGAAATCTCAAACTGTTCACAGAACTTGACCAGAGGCTCAGACCTGAAGGGGGTGGCATTATCAGTGACAATTTTTCTAGGGCAACCAAATATAGACATGACATCCTCCAGGAGGCTGATAATTACTTTGTGAGAAGTGCTTCGGGTGGGCACAGCCTCTATCCACTTGGTGAAGTAATCTGTCACAGTGAGGATCTATCTGTGCTGGCCACTTGAGGGAGGATGAATTTCTCCAATGAAGTCCAATCCCCGCTGCTGAAAAGGTGCTGAAACTACTATAGGCTTTAATGGCAGAGATTTGAGCTGCTGCTTTCCTGAGAACCTCTGGCATTTGATGCAAGCTCTAATTTCTCTGCAGACGTCAGGGAATAAAGTGGGCCAATAGTACCCAGCCCGGAGGACCTTGTGAGCTGTGGTCTTCTAGAAATGATGACCTCCACAGAGACCACTATGGAAATCAAACATAACCTTCTGGGCCTCTTGCGGATCCAGGCATCTTAATAATAACCCTAGGGGGTCTTTCCAATACAGGGTTTGGTCAATGAGGCAATATTTGACCGCCTTGAGCTTTAGAGCTCTCGCCTTGTTTTTTCCCAATCCATCAGGAGGATTTAGTTCTTGCAGAAAATACAAGATATCCTTGTACTAGTCGCAGGTTGCTAGTGGTAAGGCACCCAGAAAATGCTTGTTGGATGACTCAACTTGCTCATTGACAAAGTTAATCCCCAAGGATTTGTAGTTGGATTCAGCTAGCAATTTGGCTAAACCATGTCCCTTTATCAACTTGGTGGGATTAATTTCTAGATCAAATTCTAGAATCTTGGCAATCCACTTACCTCTTTTCCCATCCATGTCGGGCTGTATAAGAATGTCCTTCACAGAGGCCGAAGGGACATATGCAATGATCTTTGAGTGCAAGGCATAGACTCTGAAAGCTTTGAGAGCTTTCACCAATGCATAGGCCTGCTTTTACATGATCTCTTACCGGAGTTATGCATCTCTTAATGCCCTGCTGTAGAAGGCAATAGGTTTCTCTTTCCCTTGATCATTTTTCTGCAACAAAACTACCGCTACTGAATCATAGGAAGAAAAATAAAAAATCAGGAAATCTTTGGAATAATCGACGCTGATTAGCACAGGTGCCTCAATTAACGCCTTCTTTATTTGGACAAAAGATTCCCTGGGTTTAGTGATCCATTTTACTTCATTTCCCTTCCCGAGAATGGTTGTGATGTGTTTCACCAGCTCGGAAAAATTCGAGACGAATCTCCTCAGAAAATTTATCTTCCCCAAAAATGCCTGAACCTCTTTTTTAGATCTGGGAAGTGACAGGGTTTGAATTGCTTCCACCCTGCTAGGGTCAATCCTTACTCCCTCTGCTGATACTATATGTCCTAGCAGCTTCCCCTCCTTCATAGAAAACAAGGATTTCTTGGGGTTTAAGGATAAGCCATACCTCCGACACTTCATGAAGACCTTTCTCAAGTGGCAGCAGTGCTCCTTGTTTGTCCTGGAGAAGACTGTGATATCATCTAGATAGATTACCACAAACTGATCCTTCTCCCCTATGAACGCTATATCCATAGCTCGCTGAAATGTTGCTCCGACATTCATCAATCCAAAATGCATTTTGGCATACATGAATGTACCCCAAGGAGTGGTGAAAGCTGTCTTTTCTCTGTCCCCAGGCATGACTGATATCTGATTGTAACCAGAGAAACCATCAATCATGGATATCCTAGATGCACCAGTGACCTTCTGCAATATGTGTTCCATGTTGGGTAGGGGATAATTATCTTTCTTTGAGCTTCTATTCAAGTTCCTGAAATCAACACAGAGTTTGATTTCCCCACTTTTCTTTCTTACTGGAACCAAATTGGCCACCCACTCAGAATACCTCAATGGGACAATGATTCGGGCATCTAACAATTTCTTCACTTCTTTCTCCCTGACAGGTAGCAACATGGGATTTATCTGCCTCAACTTCTGCCTAAATGGTTTAGCCTCTTCTTTTAGTGGGATCTTGTGCTCAATGACAGATGTGTCATACGTCTTAAGGTCTTTGTAGGTCCATGCAAACACATTATCAAACTCTCTAAGCAACTCGGTATACTCAATCCTCTGCTCCTTGGTCAAACTCGTTGATAGCTTGACAAACTTAGGCTCTTCTAGTGTGCCAATGTTGCACTCGGCTGTGTCAGCATCATCACTTGAAACTCTTCCCTTTATTTCCACATCATTCCCATCGAATAATCTTTCCAATGGGACTAGTCCCCTCGGGATGTGATTGCCAGGCAATTGAATAATGTCGTGATTTGCTATTTTACTCAGCAACTCACCCCCATCAAACTCTTCCTCAGAGACGGAATCTTGGTCGATATTCATCTATGAAAATTCTTCGATAGTATCCAAGAATTTCTTTAGCTCAAGATCATCCTCAAACACCTTCCAATGCTTGACATTGTCAGGTATGGAGGGCTTGTATTTTACTTCTACATCATACCTCAATTTGGGCGGCAAGGGTACCTTGAAAACGCTTGCTGATGAAGCTAAAGAATCTGCCATTGTGTTTTCTTCTCTTGGGATGACAGAAATGTTGAACGCTGAGAAGAAACTGTCAATTAGGCCCCATACCTCATTTCGATAACTCCTGAGTCGAGGATGCTTGGCCTGATAAGCACTTCTGACCTACTGGACTACCAACTCGGCATCTACAAACACTGCTATCTCCTGGATTCCCATTTCCCTTGCGGCTCTTAATCCTAGTATAAGAGCTTCGTACTCTGCCACATTGTTGGTAGCTTCAAATTCTAATTTGTATGATAGAGATGTGGTCTCCTAAACAAGTAACACAAAAACCAATCCATCTCCGACGCCTTCTCAGGAACAGGCTCCATCAAAATACATTTTCCAGATTGGGGTGATGGCGGGAGGAACTTCAGAGGAAACAGTGGGTGGATTTCTGAGTTTCAAAAGAGGCTCGGGGGCATGGGTGAGCTACAGTAAACTGGAGCCTAAATCAGTATCCAAGGCAAAGATGGGGTGATTGGTAGGGTTGGATTCATCACTAATTATGTAGGCCAGTTGGGCTTCCCTGTATAGCCTTCTATGCTCCCCTCCGAAAACTGGGACGGTAGCATACGTGAGTTCCATATGTAATGTTCCTCCAAGTCTTTTAATCCAAGACCTTGACAACAACATGCCGAACTTGGGAGGAACATCAGCTACGACAATGTCCATGACCATGCTCTTCATGGGAAGTTAAAATAGAGAAACCACTAGGTCCTTGATGACTCCCAAACATTGCACCCTCCTTGAATCAAAAGAGTACAAATCATGGTAGGCCCTGGTCACTTCTAATCCCAGCTCCTCCATTACTATTTTGGGCATAATATTATGGGAATCCCCTGAGTCCATGAGGTAGTTATGCAGTACTTTATCATGTATATTCAGGGATGTGTAGAAGGGAGGGGATGAATCATCTATATCTTCTACCATGGGACCTAAGATGACTGCAGGCTTCTCATCTTGAAGGTTTATTGAGTCAGAGGGAGGCTGGGGGGATTCATATTGTAGCAACTTGGAGAGGGATCTTTTGAAGTCTTCATTTTTAACCAGCTCAGAGAGAGGTATAGGAATCCTAATCTTCTGAATCTCATGCTCAAAATTGAAGGAGGGGGTAGGTTTAGGAGCTTCTCTTACCTCAGTGACATGCTCTTTGGCTACCGACGAAGCATTCTGAGTCTTCTTTTCTTTAGCTGTGGCTGCTGCCGCTTTGGTAGGCCTATTTTCTATGAGAGGCGGGTCTGAGCTGTCGAAGTCTCCTTCTTTCCTTCTCGACCTGAGATTATATCTGTTAGGAGTGTGACCAGACCTTTCTCCGTTCCCTAACTCATGGATCTAAATGTTCATCAAAGATTTTTCGTACGCAGACTGAGTCAAGTGGGGAAAAGGAGGGGTTTCTTCAATACAGTGAATTTCCGGGCCAAACTCATCTATCTCATCTCTTTCCTCATGATCAAATAGGTTGTTTTGGAAGGGGGTTTGGACCCTTTGATCTTCTCTGTCTTTTCCCCTTTGTTCCCTCGAGAAAACCTGGGGCACATTGTTAGCGGGTCGTCTGAAACCTCTATTATCAGTGTTTTGGGGATTTATATACATGGGATTCCCCTCTAATTCCAACCTTTCTATCTTGGCAGCAAGCGATTTTAGCATTCTAGCTGTTTCATCTATCTGATGGGGTAGGGGAGAGGGACCGGACGAGGAAGTTTTAGGTCTGTTCTTGGGCGTATTTCTATCACCGACGTTCCTGAGTCAGTTGACAACCAATATGTTGGATTCTACCTCCACGACTCGTCTTGCATGTGTGACATCGTAGTAGCTCTTCTCTCCCTTAGCAGTAGGAAGAAATCAAGATCAAAGGCGCTGGAGTAAGTGATCTTTGCAGAGGCTTCAGAGGGTTTTATCTCAGCAGGAATTTTGTTGTACATTTTATTAAATCTCTTGGAGAAGTCAGAAACAGACTCTCCTTCTTTCCTCTTCATCGACCCAAATTCTGTCATGTAATACATGAAATTTTTTTATCTCCCCACTGCCTCAAAAAGGCATTATCTAGAGCTCTGATCCCATCAATAGATCCAGGAGGCAGGGCCCTGAACCAGTTCCTAGCCTCTCCCTGGAGACTATGGACAAAAATTCTCATCCATATGTCTGTGTGCATGATAACATTATCATCTGCGAAAGTATAAAAGGCTGCTAGGTGCTCTTCAGCAGTTATATCCCCCTCGCCTGTAAACTTGGGCAGCTGCTTAAGGTACCCTTCTGCTGGGAAGATATTGAGAGGTTATGGTAGCACGAGGGGAGCGTATCTAGCGGCTATAATGACCTCTATTTCGGTCATAGGGGGATTTGCTTCGGCCATAGGAATATTAGGTGGAGGGGAACTCAGAGGAGAAGGAGTTCGCGAAGGGGCTACAGGGAATGAATCTCGGAGTGGGGTGGGAAACAAGAGGTGATTCAAGGAGGAGGGAGTGACAGGATTTCTCCCTCCAATCCCAGACCAGGAGGGGAAAACTCAGTAGGAACACTTCCAAAATTCAGGAAACGGGAAACTTGTGAAGGAGGTCTATGTTGGGCTAATTATATCTCTATAATAGATTACATAAAATGTCAACCCAGGGAGGTAAAATTTGAGACACAAACACTGTAAGTGCAGGACTGGAACCTAATTGTCTACTCTGCTCTAAGCCTAAGTTATCTCTAATCTATTTCATTTATTCTAATTTAAACAAAAGCATTCTAACTAAAGCATTCTCATTTAAATTCTACAGCATTCAATTCTAAACAGAAATGAAATATCTTTAACAACTACCTTTTAATTAATTCTAGAAGTAATATGTCTATTTCAAAATGAAACTACTTCAGAAATCAAACTAAGTAACAACAAATTATACTAGAAACAAAGTATGTCACAGAAAGTAAACTAATGACACAGAAAACTATGTATCCTACCTTCTATTTCCTAAAATCCTTTGAATCTAAACATCAAAAATAAGTCTGAATCTATCCACAGAAACATAAAGAAATATCCTATTTACCCTACTGGTACTGGAAGCTTCCTCTAATTCAATTGCAACCTAGCTATCCTAACAGAATAGAATAAACTAACTATCCTAACCAAAACAGAGTAAATTCAAACTCGCATTCCTTTTAACTCACGTTCAAATTGAAAACTGAAAGCAGTGTAAATCTAGTTCATGTTTTAAGTTCTACAAAAATCAAGTATGCTTTCAACATTCATCAATGTAGAATATATCAATATGTTGGAAACGATACAGTTGGAAGAATAGTTTAAGCAAGAATCTGAACAAGTTAATTCCCAAACTCAAATAAGCTAACATGCATGTAAATTCTAAACTACTGAAATAAACTAACTCTAATACAGAGAAAAGCAGCGACTTGAACCTATTGGCAGGCCCAACCAAGAGGTACAATCGCCACAAAGAAAACCAAAGCTACTCAGCTATCATTCCATGCAAACACTGTTCATTCTTCACGCTTCATTTACTTAGAAAATAACTCAATTCATATGACAACGAAGTAACATAACGCAAAGGTAAATTGTATTAGCAGAAATGTGTATCTCATAGCATAACATAATCTAACGTTTCTTAGGAGCGATCCTCCATCTTTATAGATCCCCCTCAAAAATAGTTAAAAACATAATGTATTAATTCAAACGGATCCCAGATCCAAAAATAACTCAAAAATAGTTAAAACGGTCTCCACATCTTTATGACACGAAGTGTTAAGAAGATGTGAATCATAAAGTATTAACAACTTAGTTCTATAATCTCGCTTTGAATCAACGTATGAGTGATGACTCAATCTGTCATGTAAATCGCGCTGTCTACCACTCTAGCCATGTCGTGCGGATCTTTAGCAGCTTCTTCGGGCTCCACTGGGTGCAAGCTGGTACCTGGTACTGGTAAGTGTTGTTTCAAAGAAATAGTACCTAAACTCATACCTCATTAGTATCAACGTTAATTTAAAGTATCAAAATACATAAAAATAAATTGAAACGTAAGAATACCTTGAATAGCCCACTTAGTTGTAAAAAGGGGTCACATGTGTCATAACAAGGCCAGAAGGGAGTGGTACTGGGTGTGAAAATAGAGGTCTTTTTGTTATGATGTAAGCAAAAACATAGTCAAAACTGGAGACCAACATGCCCCCAAACGGAAGTCTTTGCCTGTCCCCAGGCAACAAAAAAAGTCAAAGACTGATAGCAATCAGAACGTTGCAGCAGCTGCAACCAACATTTGTAACCTCTCATGTTTCTTCATATTTCTGATTTCTTTCTTGAGGACTCAGTTGATGATAATATGCTTTCTGGCAGTCTTTTGTAGTTTCTTGTTCCTTTGGAAAAGATCCTTATTCTTCTGTTTTAAT
This sequence comes from Picea engelmannii, assembly GCA_009831015.1. Lineage (NCBI taxonomy): Eukaryota > Viridiplantae > Streptophyta > Pinopsida > Pinales > Pinaceae > Picea > Picea engelmannii. Next base: position 73,495 of record ML810690.1, read on the forward strand.
CTTTCAATTTTGGACAAGAGATGAGTTACCCTGACTTTCATGAGTTCATTTTCTATTTTGATATGCCGATCCAATATGGTGTACTCATGTAGCTTCTCTTTCAATCTATTATTCATGCTTTCTAATCTGGCTACCATTGGTCTCAAGGATTTACTGGATGAAATTTCACAGTAGGTTTCAAATGTTTTATCTTGTCCTGGCTGTGTTTGAGGACTGGATGCATGGGTGAACTCGTCTGGACTTTGAGCAGGGGTGTCAAATGGATCGGGATTATGATCTGGACTGAGTTCAGGAGTGAACTCATCTGGACTTCGTTCATAGGTGTCAACTGGATCAGAATTGTCAATTGGGCTAGGTTCATAGGTGTCAACTGGATCAGAATTGTCAACTGGGCTAGGTTCAGGAGTGAACTCTCTATGTATCCGAGCAGGGGTATCTGTTGGTACTTGAATTGGCTCATTCTGCTCAATTCCTTTGGGTGCAGTAGCTTGCCAATCCACTTTAAGGGCTTTTTGAATTAATTGAGAAAGAGTCCAAGTCATTTCAGAGGGTTCTGGAGCCTCCTCATGATCATCCACACTTTCTAACCTCTCCTGTGGTGGGTAACTGGGAACAGAGATATCAATACCTGGAAATGTGCTTTTACATTTCCGTTTTGGGTTTCTCCTAGGTCTGTTAGTCAACTTTGCCAGTTCTTCCACGTCAATAATGTTCATAGCAGCTGGAGAAGGAATCTGAGTTTCAACATTTGCCTCCGTAGGAGTAGTGTTCTTCACAGTTTCTTGATGTATTTCCACTCCATCAGACCCATGGGAATCAAATGAATGTTCTGTACCAGGGTCTCCAGCACTGGCTTCAATTGTGCTATCTGGTATATTCTCAGGGTCATCACAGATTTTGGTCGGGGTTTTAACCCTCTTTTTCCTAGAGCTCAGCTTCTTCTGTGGGGGAGCAGGCTTAACACTTCTATCTTTAGACTTGTCAGAATCTAGGGTTTTTACAGTGAACATATCCCCAGTTTCTTGTTTCTTGGATAGCGCAGACTTAATCAATATCTTAACAAGACCAAAATGAAATAGACTTCCTCGAAAATCTTTGGCCTTTTGGACCTGTTCTACCATTTTCTTTAAGCTTTTCAACAAAAAGAAGGGTATGTTCAGCAGATGATTACCTTTGAAATGTAGCAGGAGTCGGGCATGGCAGGGAAATACAATTGTATACCGTCCTTCGCAAGTGAGGTAACGTTGGAGGATAGCCAACAATTGAGCCCATTTTGGTTTTAACCATGACCGCGATGTCCCCTCTGACCACTGTATTTTTTGGTACTGTGGTTTCAGAAGTTGCGTACAGAGCTTCTTATCGACAGGCTGACCCTTTGTCCATCTCTGACCAGTGGTGGGCAGTTGAATTGCTTATGAAATAAATTGTTATGTGACTTCAAACTCTAACTCTCCCACTTTTGCGAACCCACCCTGAAATTGTAGAGTGAACTGAAGCGTAATTGAATCATCATATCCATTGAATTTCTTGAGAAACGACTCCCATCCTGCTTTCTGAAAAATGTCTCTGGTGGCTTCATACTCTGGAAGGGCCTCTAAATCCGCATATGTCTCCAGTTCATGATGATTTGACACCATGATTTTATTTGATAGCACAGGGAAGGTCTATAGGTGAGCAGTGAAATTTTAGATGAGGGCGACAAGGGAAGAGAGTGTGATGTGTGAGGTAGCCAGGAGACGAATCATAGTAGAGCATTTGAATTGTCGTGGGGGTCGATGGCGTGTAGGGAAATGATGGTATTCGTACATGAGTGCAGAGTGTTATCATAAATGAGTCGTGTGAACTTCGTGACATGAAATTTCGATGCGTATTGGTTTATTAGGTACAGAGTGTGGATATAATGAAACATTATGGGGTAACAAAGCATTCTCAGTTCAAACTATTAATATGTAATTTAAATACATTAAACCAACATGAACTAAGCGTACTTGAGTTAGATTACCTATCCCCTTGTTACCATTTCTTGCTGTAGAGATTTTGAATTCAAGTCTGTATCTGAAGGTCACGAAAATTGTGATCTGCACTTGTATTTATGATGACCACCATAGCTGATGGATCCTGTGCTGGTACTGACTGGTACTGATGAAACAATCCAAGATCTGCATAGAAATTTGAACCAATAATATCCTTCTGAGAAGAAAAACTTCCTGTTTATAACAACAAATTATCTGATGATTATCCCTGAACCTGGATTTTGTTTTGTCCTTGGATCAATTTTACCCTTCAGGATCAAATTTTTCAGAAATACCTTGGACTATCAGGGTTCTGCTGGATGTTGTAGGTACTACGGCAGAATGAAATTTCTGTAATAGAACACAATTTTCTGTTCTTGTTTTGCTCCAAAAATTGTGTTGCTACAAGACTGAGGATTTATCTTCTGATAGGCTGTCCACTGTGTTGAATGTTACTAGATTTCTTATAGAAAACAAAAGAATAGACTATTCTTCAAAACTACAAACTAATGAAACTGTCCATGAGTACCAAAACTGCAAAGTCTTCATCCAAATACTTCCTTTTTGTGCAGGTCTACCTATGTGAATAGATTTTGTTGATGTCGAACATAGGTAGAAGTCACTGGATTACCAACCAATAAGGAAAGTTGTTAACCAGTGCGAGATGTCCCACCTTTGATGTCAATGGGAATCAAGGCACTATATACATTCAAACAGTCATGAATAGATTTTCTGAAGTCGAATGAACTGTAGAATTCTTTTGCCAAGAAACATTGATGTAATTCCTTGGCAAATGACAAGGATACCTGCCATTGAGGCATGCAGGCTCCAAGGTATCTAAAAATGTCTCAATTTTCAAACCCAGAAAATGATTTGGAGTCGATGGGTTGAAAATTTGCTGGAAGGAAAGCCTTGATGAATCTTCCATCATCCAGCTGAGCATCGAACATGATTTGTGAAGAAAATCAAGTAGGCACCAACGAACTTTATTTTGGAGTCTAGCTAGCCAGTAACCTGGTTTTCTAACTAGACTCCTGCTAAACTACGCCAGACAAGCTGGTTTTCATAGTAAAGCTTATTTTTCTCTTTACTTTTTTATTTTTATTTCCTATTCTACCCTACTCTACTGGAAGTAAAAATGTTCCTTCAAGTGTATGCATACTTCCAGTGTAACCACCTCCGAATCAAGACTTCTAAATCATGATTGTCCATACAATGTTTATGAAAAAAATTCAAGATATAAAGAACCAGCTCCTCATATGATCTTGATTTCAAAAGTTGCTGAAAAGTAAAAGGCTGGAATGGACAAACTGTATCAGTCCATACTTGAATAAATCCTTGATTGGCTAGGCTTGTCAAGCCAAGCTGATATTCTTCTTCTGGTCTCAAGCAAGCAATAAATTCTGCAATTTCAGGTTCTAAGTGTTCTTCTTCCTCAGCTCCTTCCCAAAATTCTTGAGCTCCTTCATCAAATGAGGAAGCATAGATGAACAGGTCTAGGTCTTCATGTTGAGGACACTTATTGATTTGCTGCTCACTTTGAAAGATGAATTCATCTTCAGATATGGATTTGATGTTGTGACAAGGATTATGAAAACTCCTTGTAGTAATAAGCCCTTCTCTGCTCAACAATTTTTTGAACATATCTAAACTTGTTCCGGTTCAGCTGTCCTGCTCCACAGGTGGGTTTGTAACCAGGGTCTTACAGTACCCAAATGATCTTGAAAATTTAAATTTTAAAACTAATATAAATCCTTTTTGAAGAAATGTGAATAACTCCAAAGTAAAGAAACTAATTGAGACTAAGTGTTATGGGTGAAACTGACCTATATTCAAACATAATTACTATGAAATCAAAACTAAAACAGTAAAATTATTAAACTAAAATACTCCTACAGTACTCTTGCATTAATTGAAAAGAAAATGAAAATTTGCTTACCTATTGACGGTCTGAAAACATCTAACCTCTGGTCCATTTTTATGCCTCCCCGACAACGGCACCAAAATGTTGGGCTAATTATATCTCTATAATAGCTTACATAAAATGTCAACCCAGGGAGGTAAACTTTGAGACACAAACACTGTATGGGCAGGACTGGAACCTAATTGTCTACTTTGCTCTAAGCCTAATTTATCTCTAATCTATTTCATTTATTCTAATTTAAACAAAAGCATTCTAACTAAAGCATTCTCATTTAAATTCTACAACATTCAATTCTAAACAGAAATGAAATATCTTTAACAACTACCTTTGAATTGATTCTAGAAGTAAGATGTCTATTTCAAAATGAAACTATTTCAGCAATCAAACTAAGTAACAACAAATTATACAAGAAACAGAGTATGTCACAGAAAGTAAACTAATGACACAGAAAACAATGTATCCTACCTTCTATTTCCTAAAATCCTTTGAATCTAAACATAAAAAATAAGTCTGAATCTATCCACAGAAACATAAAGAAATATCCTATTTACCCTACTGGTACTGGAAGCTTCCTCTAATTCAATTGCAACCTAGCTATCCTAACATAACAGAATAAACTAACTATCCTAACCAAAACAGAGTAAATTCAAACTCACATTCCTTTTAACTCACGTTCAAATTGAAAACTGAAAGCAGAGTAAATCTAGTTCATGTTTTAAGTTCTACAGAAATCAAGTATGCTTTCAACATTCATCAACGTAGAATATATCAATATGCTGGAAACGATACAATTGGAAGAATGGTTTAAGCAAGAACCTGAACAAGTTAATTCCCAAACTCAAATAAGCTAACATGCATGTAAATTCTAAACTACTGAAATAAACTAACTCTAATACAGAGAAAAGTAGTGACTTGAACCTGTTGGCGGGCCCAACCAAGAGGTACAATCGCCACAAAGAAAACCAAAGCTACTCAGCTATCATTCCATGCAAACACTGTTCATTCTTCACGCTTCATTTACTCAGAAAATAACTCAGTTCATATGACAACGGAGTAACATAACGCAAAGGTAAATTGTATTAGCAGAAATTTGTATCTCATAGCATAACATAATCTAACGTTTCTTAGGAGCGATCCTCCGTCTTTATAGATCCCCCTAAAAAATAGTTAAAAACAGAATGTATTAATTCAAACGGATCCCAGATCCGAAAATAACTAAAAAATAGTTAAAACGGTCTCCACATCTTTATGACACGAAGTGTCAAGAAGATGTGAATCATAAAGTATTAACAACTTAGTTCTATAATCTCTCTTTGAATCAGCGTATGAGTGATGACTCAATCTGTCATGTAAATCGCGCTGTCTACCACTCTGGCCATGTCGTGCGGATCTTTAGCAGCTTCTTCGGGCTCCACTAGGTGCAAGCTGGTACCTGGTACTGGTAAGTGCTATTTCAAAGAAATAGTACCTAAACTCATACCTCATTAGTATCAACGTTAATTTAAAGTATCAAAATACATAAAAATAACTTGAAACGTAAGAATACATTGAATAGCTCACTTAGTTGTAAAAAGGGGTCACATGTGTCATAACAAGACAAGAAGGGAGTGGTACTGGGTGTGAAAATAGAGGTCTTTTTGTTATGATGTAAGCAAAAACATAGTCAAAACTGGAGACCAACATGCCCCCAAACTGAAGTCTTTGCCTGTCCCTAGGAAACAAAAAAAAAGTCAAAGACTGATAGCAATCAGAGCGTTGCAGCAGCTGCAACCAACATTTGTAACCTCTCATGTTTCTTCATATTTATGATTTCTTTCTTGAGGACTTGGTTGATGATAATATGATTTCTGGCAGTCTTCTGTAGTTTCCTATTCCTTTGGAAAAGACCCTTATTCTTTTGTTTTAATCTTTCAATTTTGGACAAGAGACGAGTTACCCTGACTTTCATGAGTTCATTTTCTGTTTTGATATGCCGATCCAATATGGTGTACTCATGTAGCTTCTCTTTCAACCTATTATTCCTGCTTTCTAATCTGGCTACCATTGGTCTCAAGGATTTACTGGATGAAATTTCATAGTAGGTTTCAAATGTTTTATCTTGTCCTGGCTGTGTTTGAGGACTGGATGCATGGGTGAACTCGTCTGGACTTTAAGCAGGGGTGTCAACTGGATCAAGATTATGATCTGGAATGATTTCAGGAGTGAACTCATATGGACTTCATTCATAGGTGTCAACTGGATCAGAATTGTTAACTGGGCTAGGTTCATAGGTGTCAACTGGATCAGAATTGTCAACTGGGCTAGGTTCATGAGTGAAATATCTATGTATCCGAGCAGGGGTATCTGTTGGTACTCGAATTGGCTCATTCTGCTCAATTCCTTTGGGCGCAATAGCTTGCTGATCCACTTTACGGGATTTTCGAATTAATTGAGAAAGAGTCCAAGTCATTTCAGAGGGCTCTGGAGCCTCCTCATGATCATCCACACTTTCTAACCTCTCCTATGGTGGGTAACTGGGCACATAGCTATCAATACCTGACAATGTGCTTTTACATTTCCGTTTTGGGTTTCTCCTAGGTCTGTTAGTCAACTCTACCAGTTCTTCCACATCAATAATGTTCATAGCAGTTGGAGAAGGAATCTGGGTTTCAACATTTGCCTCCGTAGGAGTAGTGTTCTTCACAGTTTCTTGATGTATTTCCACTCCATCAGACCCATGGGAATCAAATGAATTTTCTGTACCAGGGTCTCCAACACTGGCTTCAATTGTGCTATCTGGTATATTCTCAGGGTCATCACAGATTTTGGTCGGGATTTTAACCCTCTTTTTCCTAGAGCTCAGCTTCTTCTGTGGGGGAGCAGGCTTAACACTTCTATCTTTAGACTTGTCAGAAGCTAGGGTTTTTACAATGAACATATCCCAAGTTTCTTGTTTCTTGGATAGCGCAGACTTAATCAATATCTTAACAAGACCAAAATGAAATAGACTTCCTCGAAAATCTTTGGCCTTTCAGACCTATTCTTACATTTCTTTAAGCTTTTCAATAGAAATAAGGGTATGTTCAGTGGATGATTACCTTTGAAATGTAGCAGGAGTCGGGCATGGTAGGGAAATATGATTGTATACCGTCCTTCGCAAGTGAGGTAACGTTGGAGGATAGCCAGCAATTGAGCCCATTTTGGTTCTAACCATGACCGCGATGTCCCCTCTGACCACTGTATTTTCCGGTACTGTGGTTTCAGAAGCTGCGTGCAGAGCTTCTTGTCGACAGGCTGGCCCTTTGTCCATCTCTGACCAGTGGTGGGCAGTTGAATTGCTTCTGAAATAAATTGTTCTGTGACTTCGAACTCTAACTCTCCCACTTTAGCGAACCCACCCTGAAATCGCAGAGCGAACTGAAGTGTAATTGAATCATCATATCCATTGAATTTCTTGAGAAACGGCTCCCATCCTGATTTCTGAAAAATGTCTCTGTTGGCTTCATACTCTGGAAGGGCCTCTAAATCCGCATATGTCTTCGGTTCATGACGATTTTCCACCATGATTTTATTTGATAGCATAGGGAAGGTCTATAGGTGAGCAACAAAATTTTAGATGAGGGCGAAGAGGGAAGAGAGTGTGATGTGTGAGGTAGTCGGGAGAAGAATCATAGTAGAGCATTTGAATTGTCGTGGGGGTCGATGGCATGTAGGAAAATGATGGTAGTCGTACATGAGTGCAGAGTGTTATCATAAATGAGTCGTGTGAACTTCGTGACATGAAATGTCGATGCAGATTTGTTTATTAGGTACAGAGTGTGGATATAATGAAACATTATGGGGTAACAAAGCATTCTCAGTTCAAACTATTAATATGTAATTTAAATACATTAAACCAACATGAACTAAGCGTACCTGAGTTAGATTACCTATCCCCTTGTTACCATTTC
>ML810691.1:0-13522 GCA_009831015.1 Picea engelmannii
ATTTGGATGATGAAATTGATGAGGGCTTTTGGTTGTGGTACATGTTGAGTACATGGTTGAGACAAGTAGTTGATGAGTTGGCGCACATACATGAGGTGTATAGTTGATGATGTTGGTACATATTGATGAATCATAGTTGATGACTAGTTGAAAAATGATTGGAACATACTTGGTACATGGTTGGATGCACTTGTTTATGGTACAGGTTGATTACAGGTTGGTGCATGGTTGATGCACTTGTTTATGGTACAAGTTGAGGTACAGGTTGATGCATGGTTTAGATTTATTGGTATAGGTTTACAACGGTATATCTCACAGTGATAGTGTGACAGTAGTTCCATCATTCTACTTCTACTTTAGGGTGGTAGGATGGGGCAAGGGCAGGTGGTTGTAGCCACCTTCTAGTTGTAGCTGGAGAACATTGGGGATTGTAGCCTCCTTCTAGTTGTAGCCAGAGAATTGGGGATTTGGAGCTTCCCTCAGGTTGTAGCCTGAGAAACTAGGGGGTTGGAGCCTCCTTCCAATTGCAACTGAAAAAAAAAGGAATTCGGTGCTTCCAATGAATGTAATTCTTCAAGACATATAAGAAAAATGCATTACGTGGTTTTCTCCCAATTTGGGTTTCCACGTAAAACACTGGTGTACTGTGTATGTGTGTGATTGTTTATTTCTTACTGCTCATTATTGGATAATAAATCTACATTGATACAAAATTTGAAGAAAAAGGATTATAATTATGCTATTAATTATTCACCCCCCCTCTCAGTAATCCAACAATTGTTACAACATAAAATATATTACAAGAGCAAATCAATCGGTTCATAAGAGTACGTGGCTAAACAAATACATACAACTAACTTCTTCTTCACACACATATTTTTTGATACAACTCAACTTGTGAACATAACTCCCATCACAAACATCATCATGCCTTTTTCAAATTCTCATTCACTATCCTCAATGTTCCCTATGGTCGTACATTCCCTTCATCAAGTTGTGTACTCTTTGTGTGCCTTGCCCTAGCTCTGTGCCAAACTCTTACCACAGAGTCACCAAGCCTATCTTCAATCGAACCCATCAAGTGCACACCCAACCTATTGCGTCGACTCCCCTGGATTTGTCTTTATGCAGACATCCTTTGTCGAGCCTCAAGATATGTGTGCCAATAAAATCACCTCATGGAACAAATCATTGAGAACTCTAGCATGTCGACTAGTTGCTCCATAGAATATATATGCACCTTGTCTCTCTAGCATATTCGTTCTCTACCGCAAACCCAACACTTAGCATAAATTTGGACTCGTCCAACTCTTAGTTCATTATTGTTCCTTCCACCTAATATTTCATTGATCGCTCACCCAATCGACCTATTTTTTTGTCACTTCGTGACTTTTTCCCTTTGTTGGTTGAATTCTTTGGAGACTCACCTCTACACCCTTATATATGTGTCGATTCCTACCAAGTGAATAGTGACATCTATTGTGTTGAAACCTCCTTTCCATGTGTCATTCCCCTTTAACATGTCAAGTCGACATGAAGTATGGGTGCACTTGGGCGTCTCGCCTAGCCGACTCGTTGAGCACCCCATCGGACTGTCTAGTCAACCCACCAAGATTATAACCAATACCCACTACTCGTCCAACCGATCAATCTCTTGAGTGTGCACATCCCTTATATGTTCTTATTTGATTCATCTAAGTGTGTCATCCCTTTTCTTAGCTAACGTTTCTTTTGGTGATGCACCCAAGTCTTTTCCTGTGACCCTTCACTAAGTTATTTGATTGGTTAAATTGTGTTGCAAGGTTCTCATGCCATATATTATCATATTAATCACCTATTTATTGAGTATCCCTTGTCATTTCACATGCCCAAGGTTTCCCATCTTTCCTGATATAAAGACATCACCATCGCATTTTATTTTTTCTGGTGTTCTCCTACCACTTACCCCGTTCGACAACCCCAACTCGTGTAGGTCTCCACAATGTTAAGTCATTTAGGAACACAAGTCTTTATTAAAGGGCCTTACATGTTGTATGTTGTTTATGTTTGTTCTTTCACTTTATGTTGAGGGGCATAAGTTACACACTGTCAACTGGAAGGTCAAATCTGAATCGGGGTTCTCTAATTAACCCAAGCCGTTTGGAATAAAATGACCTGACGGGTTTAATGGCTCCATTGGCCAACTAAATTCCTAAAAACTAATATAAGAAATAAACTAAACTAAGGCTATGATACTAAGAATATAATTTTACTAATTACAAGTGTTCAAATAGAAACATGAATATGTACATATGATTATAAACAGTCCATATACAACTTGCAAGGTTTACTAGAAATCTTGCGAAATGAATGTTCTTAAAAGTGTTTCTAAACTAGATAAAGAAAGCGCATAATTTTTTTCTTTTTTCTTTTTGAATGTTTAAATATTTAAAACTAATAATACTAAGCAAATATGATTGAAATAACGATACACAAATAGTCAAAGCTAATTCATGTAGCCATCATTTCATCTAATAAATAATTTAACTAAATAGCACACAAACTAACCTGTAACTAATCGATTAAATTGAGTTTATCTTCCCATGTTATTTGAGCTCCTATTTGTCCTACATGTACAGGAAACCCGTGACAATACAATGCTAGTACTACCAGAATAGATTCCAAGAAGTGTTTAATGTATTGGAGTGAGAATATAACATCATAATGATAACTGTAAAAATATGGTGATCTTATGATAATCAATAACTTAGAATGAAAGGAAACTTAATTCAAATTATTAATATTATCCATCATCTAATATCCAAAATAAATCAATAAAAATCAAATGACAGATTGATCACAGAAACAAAATGGAATAACAAATTAGGGACAACATCTAAATATTTAACAATATGAAACACCATATGATGACAAAGATAAAGTTGCATCAAACATAATAATATATCATAAGATTGAGGTAAATAAAAGAACATAATGGAATAAGCATCACACAGGTCTAAATCCAATGGTGAATAGCTTTCCCATATCAGTTTTCAAAATCACATATCCATACTGTATCCCATCAAAAAGTTCTCCTCACTACTAACAGTGATCACTATTTAAACTAGTTTTGGATTAACAACCTCTTATCATGCAAGATAGAGGGTAATCACAAAAAGATAGATTGCTTTACAAAAATAGTACAATAGGGAACCATTCCTATAGGAGTTGGCTTATCAAAATTTATTACATAATAACAAAGTTTTATCAAACAAAAAGAAACTACTAAACTATACAGCACATAATCCAAGATGGATTCTTTTTGTGAATAGCCCCCAAATTATTATTTTCCTATAGATGAAAAAACTAAATTGATATTTAGAAAATAATAAAAACTAAAATTTAGAAATAGACTGGCTACAGAATTGTGAGATTCTATAGCTAGTCTTATATTAACAAAGAAAATCAAAATGAATCTTCCTATTTGACTTTTATAACAGAATAAAATGAAAGCAAATCAAAACCACTTTTAAAATTCTATAAATTAGACAGTGAAGGGTCGGATAGTTCTGAGTTAATGATGGCATTGAAGTTGGTTTCATTTTTTATAATCACCCTACCATATATTTTGGGTCCTTTTCTTTCCCAATCTATGCATGCATTCAACTCTTTATTTTCATGTTCAAGCAGAGAATTGAAAAAAGCCAGATGTTTTAATTGTGCTTGTAAATATGGTATGTCCCTGTAATAGTGTTCTACCCAATCCAAACAATTTTCACAGTGTATCGGTGCTATAGCAGGCCGAGGTTGAGTGTACTCAGCAATGGGTGCTTTGACCCTTCCTGTGGCTTGTTTCAAATCATGGCCTATGCCAACAAAGCCCTCTTGGCCTTTTAGAAACAGAGGTAGTCTAGAAACAAAGTCGTATTACACAGATTGACCAACAGTTTCATTCTCCAGACACTGGTTATCCGTATCTTATCGTGTAAGGAAATCATTGATATCATCATCAGAACAATGATCATTGACCTTGATCACTGAGATTGAGCTCAAATGATCTTTCTTTCGATTTCTCAGACTCCTAGATATTAATCAGCGAGATCTCTTGTTTATAAAACTCAAATATGAGTTATCCGTTTTCTTCTTCTTACGATTTTTCTTAACAGTTGGTTTTTCAATCAAACCCTGAGTCAACTCACTAGTAGGAGCAGGAAAAACCCTCTCCTTCAATACATCCACTAGCTCTTCTAACGATTTCTTGGGTACAAAATTATATCGAGGTTTTTTACCCAGAGCATTTTGCACAACAACAAAATTTGGTTCATTAAGCTCACAGTCATTATGTGAATCAAAAAAATTATTTTTGGTCACAGGGTTTTCAGGATTGGGGTTTACATTTGAATGCAAAGGTGAGTTCATTGTGCTCTCGGGCAGGGAAATATTGTTTCAACATAGGAATTTTTCCCAAGTGTCCCCAATTTGAGATAGGTGTGATAGCAACATAATTCATATAAGCCCGTGGTGAAAGAGGCTAGACAGAGGGTTTAAACTTTGCTTCTTATAACGCTTTGACATCTTATGCATGCTCATTCACAAATAAAATGGCATGTTTAGCTTAAACCCTAGAAACAACATCAACAATCAGATATGATACAAAAATACTAAACCAGACCTACCCTCGTATGTTATAAACTGTTTCAGAATCATAAGAAGGCCATTCCATCTAGGTTTCAAGAGGGTAATTGGAGTACCTTTAGGGAAACATGTAGATTTCTAAGTGACCATGAATAGGATCCAAGGAACACCTTCCAGTTTAGCATTTTTGAACCACTTTTTGCCTTCCTGTGACATTCTTGTTTCTCGGGCTATAGAGTCCTTTGTGACCTTCAATTGTAGATCCCCAACTTTGGATCTAAAACCATCAAATGTTTGAGAAAAATCCCGTGGGACCACCAGGTTATAACCCTCGAATTTTCATATGAAAATGTCCCAACCATGCGCCTATAAGTCGTTTATGGCATCGTCGTGGGTGGGAAGGGCTTGAGAGTCATTATGTTCAATCTGAACCATAGGGGCCATGGTTACTATCAAACAAACATAGTAGATACCAAGAGAGGGAGGCTTCATCTTCCAATAGATAAGTAATAAGGAGACGTCTGTGAAAACTGAAACGGCTTGATACCTACAAACTTAGGCGATTATCATGTTTGGTAATTTAAGTTTGGAATGATAGAAAACCAAAGGACGTGTAGGCCTGTGAAGCATTACACACCATGAATATTAAACCCCAACCACTATCAGTTACTTAATTGAATAATGAATGAGGGTCATTAAATGTACATGAAAACATGATGATGTGTAATTGTGAGTACATTAGTCCATGTACCAGGTGATATGAAAGTGATATGACTATTAAGAGCATGAAGCATGTTTCAAATGTTAATCCAAGGTGTTGTGCGATTATGTATATCGAATAATCAAACCATACAATCAACCATAGATAATCCCATAATCCATAGAATTGTGGCAATGGATTAATCAATAGGCTTATAAAACTTAAAACTTATAAAGATGTAGGTTCCCTTAAAGTGTAATCTCTTTGGTAAAAGAATAGAAGAAAACACCGACTGTAGAATGATTATCCAAGCCAAGTTTTTTTGTTTGAATTTCATTCTTGCAATCATGAAATTTAAACAAAACAAACGAAAAATCTAAAAGAAAAAGTCATAAATAAGTTAGTTCAATAAATCTCCTTGAAGCCAAAAGACAAAAAACATTTATAAATGTAAGGAGGAGGTAGCTACAGAAAGATTTTATCTCTTTGTGATGATTTTTAATTATGATAAAATTTGACAAAATTGGTGGCTTCGAACAATGGCAACATGATGGGTGAAGCAGTTATCTCTGCATCACCAGAAAATTTATGTCAGGGGAACAGACAAAATAAATTTTTAGAAACAATTAACGACAGATCAAGAGTTCCGATAATAACTTAGAAATCAACATAGTCATAGCATTGGATGTATTTATGTCCGAAAATGTAATCTGGTATCTTATTTAGATCACAGGTGTAGCGATGTTTATACAACTGACTTTGATATCGTTGACAGGGCTACTCCCGCCAGCAGGCGTCCATAGCCTCAGCAAGGATGTCATTTAACCCACTCTAGTACCTCTATCATGTCCAAGAGTCTTCTATTCATGATAAAAAAATATTCACACTTGATCAAATTAAAATACATACCTAAGGATCTTCTTAAACCCAACATTGCTTCTCTCCCAACAGGCATGTTCAGTACCTCGATGAAGTTGCCTTGGTATCATGTGTGCATTTACCCGCTATCAGCAAACCTATTTAGTGTCCCAGCGGGTTTACATACAATTCCCACATGTTATAGTTCTTCCAACTCTCTAAAATTTGTTTATAAATTTATAGAAACTTCATGATATTCAAGAGAGCGGGGTGATACTGAAGATCTCATAGTCTGGTGATGAAAAGATTGATTATTTAAGAATCATTTTTCTGTTCTGATGACTTTTATCATGATTTGGAAAATTAGATTTATGTCAAGAAATCATCTTCTAGGATGGGAAAGAACAATTTAGTTGTCCTCATTAAAACAGGGATGACGTTAGAAGTTTGTTATAGATAATCACATCTTCCTGTGATTTTTAATGAGAATCCAGAAACACTGATTGCACAGAAACTTCCTTCTACTGATCTGAGTTTATCATTTATTGTTCAGGTGCTTGAAATGTTATCAACTGTTGCTAATGAATAAGAACTTTGATTCCCTTCAACACATGAATGGTGATTCAGACATAATTATTTAGAAAACAAATCAAAATCAAGGAAAATGAAAAGAACCAAAATAAAAAATAGAAAAGAAAATTATATATATATATATATATATACAAGAGGGTGGATCAGAAATCATCAAGCAAAATACCTCTTGAGAGCCTGACCATTCACTGGGAAAGTGTCTGGTTGTATGGCTATCCCTCCAAGTTATGCAGACAAAAAGAGATAGGACCCAAATTTTCAGAAATTACAAATGGTCCCAGCCATAGGTTTTGGAACTTGGTACGTTCCCCCTTACCCTCGTGCATTTTTCCCCACTTGAGAACCATATATCTAACATCAAAATTCCTATCAAAAGATGAATTTGCATCAAACCAACTCTTTACAATTTGTTGGTGCTGTTCAAGTTTCTGTTTGGCTTGTGTTATCACCTCTTCTAGTTTTAATAAATCATTTATCCGATTTTCTAGAGGAGGACACTCTTCTTCTTGAACTTTCTGCGATAATTGTAGAGAAGGAAGTAAGACATGTGGGGGGAGGATGGATTCTCTCCTATAGATGAGGAAGAAAGGATAATTACCAACAGAGGCTTTTGGAGTTACCCTATCATCCCAAAGTGCATTGTACAATGCATTGTGCCAATTTTTGTGGTTTTTAAAAACTATCCTTTTTATAATCTTGATTAAATTATTATTTATCGACTCGGCTAGACTGCTCCCTTGAGGGTAGTAACTAGTAGAATACTTCCATTTGATCCCTATTTCAAGAGAGAAAACATTCATATCTAGGGAAGAAAAATACGAAGCATTGTTAAAAACCAGACATTCGGGAATTTCGAATCGAGTGATGATGTGGGAATTCAGAAAAGACACTACCTGATTGGTTATGACCACTTTTAAAGGTAAAGCTTCAGACCATATTGTAAAATAGACTAGTGTTGTGCGGATGTACTTGTGTTTTTGCGAAGAATGGGGATCGATCGGTCCTATAATGTCTAGGCCCCATTGTTGAAAAGGTGCATCTACAGTAACATGTTGTAATGAAAAATCTTCCTTTTTCACCCATCCTACAGCCTTTTGGAAGATTACACATTTGCAGGATAGTGTATGGGCATATTTAAACAAGGTAGGCCAATAGTATCCATCCCTTAGCACTTTTTGGGTAGTGGTATCTCCACCAAAATGAACACCGACATCATCGCATGAAGTTCAACCAACATTTTTTCATAGTCCTCCTTTTCTAAACAACGCAAAAAAACACCATCAAAGTTCTTTCGAAATAATGTATCATTGATTAACTGGAAAGATGTAGATTTAAGCCTAAGTGCTCTTCTATTTTTTGGATCAATATTGAGGGGAGCAGATCCATGCATTAAATAAAATCTAATGTTCTCATACTAAAAATTGGGTGTAGCTTGTGCACAACTGATATGTTTTTCGTTATGTTGATTTACAATTGATGTGTTTATTTGACTTTCTAATTCCTCAACTGAATCAGCCACTAGTTTACACAGGTCTTGACCTCTAATAATTTGGGCAGGAGTTATTTCAAGGTCATATTCTTGTAGTTATGTCATCCAATTTTCCCTTTTATCACCCAACTGT
Source organism: Picea engelmannii (assembly GCA_009831015.1). Classification (NCBI taxonomy): domain Eukaryota; kingdom Viridiplantae; phylum Streptophyta; class Pinopsida; order Pinales; family Pinaceae; genus Picea; species Picea engelmannii. Next base: position 8,386 of record ML810691.1, read on the forward strand.
TTTTTCACTAACAGGTTTCTTACAACGGGGTAAGAAACAACAACTTTGGTTCTAGATTTCAACAGGTAATACTGGAAGTGTTTCACTGCTTTAAAACAACATATGCCTGCTAATCTACTGCGGGGTAATTAAGTACTTCTCCTTTAAAAGTAGAGCTCATGAAGGCAATGGGTATCTCATTTCTTTCATCATTTTTCTGTGTAAGCACAACAACATGGGATCTGTCATATGCAAACGTTTAAAGAGTGAAATCCTGAGAAAAATTGGGACTTATTAGGGAATGGGCTTCTATTATTTATTTTCTAATTGAATCGAAAGCATGACTTTATTGTGGTCCCCATTAGTACAAAACATCTTTTTTAATTAGATTTGTAGAGGTCTAACCATTTTTTAGAAACTCGGGACAAATCGTTTGACAAAATTAATCTTACCCAAAAAGGATTGCATCGCCTTTTTGGAAGAAGGAGGAGGAATTTTAGCAATGGCTTGGGTTCTCTTGGGATCAATAATCATTCCATCCTTAGACACTATAAACCCAAGCAGTTTTCCTTTCTCTACCATGAAGAATGATTTTTTGGGATTGAGAGATATGTCGAACTTACGACATCGTTCCAAGACAACCCTAAGGTGAGACAAGTGATCTTTCTTGTTTTCTAAAAAGACAGTGACATAATCAATATAGACCACAACTGACTAGTTAATGAGGCCACAGAAAGACATATCCATTTCTCTCTCGAAAGTGGCACTGACATTTATTAGTCGAAAAGGCATTTTCCTGTAGGCGTAAGTGCCCCATGGGGTACGAAAGGTGGTTTTAAGTTCATCTGAAGGAGACATAAGGACCTGGTTGTATCCCGAAAAATCATCTAACAAAGACAGTCTTTCGAAACCAGACACCTATTGTAGAATTTGTTCCATTGGAATAACAAGGTAGTTGTCTTTATCAAACGCTTGGTTTAAGTTTCGAAAATTGGCACAAAGTAGAATTTCACCACTTTTCTTCCTTACAGGGAGTAAGTTAGACACCCACTGGGTATGCCTAACCGAAAAAATTATCTTTGCAGTTAGTAATTTATTCAGTTCCTTTTTAATGGCAGGTTCCAGTTTAGGATGCATTTTCCTCAACTTCTGTTGAAAAGGATGAGTCTAGGTTTCATAGGGATTACATGCTCTATGATGTTTGGATCAAAAAAATTCAGGTCGTCGTACGCCCAAGCAAATACATCTTTAAATTTTTTAAATAATTTTATGAAAGTATATATTTCTTGCTCGAAACATCCCTTTCCTAGATAAATATTTTGAGGATTATCTCTTGTTCCTAAATTAATAGTTTCATAGATCAAAGAGGAACTGTTAGTTTTGCAATTGACTACCCCTCTAAACTTGTCTTGCAAGTCATAAAATTTCTCTAATCTCACAAAATATATGGGGATAGAGTTTACCATCTCAGACGTTGATTCAGGAGATCCAGGATCAAATATTACTGTGAAGTCTCGGAGATTCTCATCGTGAGTGCCTTCATCAATAACTGCATCCTCGAAGTTGTCTTCCATATGCATAAATTTGATGATCTACTGGTCATCATCAAATACTCTCCAATTTTTATGTTGTCGAGAATTGATTTCCTGAATAACAATTCGATTGAAAATGCATTAGAAGAAAAATCTTCAGCAGGCAATAGTTTAGAAGCGACATTGGCTAGTAGATCAACTTCTGAATTACTCATCCTATGAATGGAATTTATATTAAATGCTAGAAAATTATGCATTAAACCCCATACCTTGTTTTGGTAACTCTTCAAATGTGGTGGGAAATAATGTATTGTGTTTCTTACCTGTTTGACCATGATTTATGGATCATTGAATACTATCAAATTTTTCACATCCATATCTAGTGCTTTCCTAAGTCCTTGCAGTACTGCTTCATACTTGGTTGTGTTGTTAGTACACTCAAACTCTAAACAAAAATAAATAAATCGTTTATTACCTGTAGGATCAATGACAACACAACCGACACCTTCCCCTTCTTGGGATTTGGATCCATGAAAATATAGGGACTAGATGTGTTCGTCATTAGCAGTACTTGGCATATTCGACAAAGCTAGTGCCTCAGTATAGGATGTAACTTCGAATCATTGTTCTGGATAAGTGATAGAGTAAATTTCAATCATGAAGTTACCAAAAAAGGTATTCATTCTCTGTTTTTCAATCGAATTTGCGGAGGTAACGAAAGGCTCATTTGGATCCTTTAGATCTATCACGGTATGCTTAAGGTAATGTTCTCTATTTATTCTAATTTTGTTGGGTTGTCCATTTTCAGGCATCCATAAGTGAGACTAGTCCGTAGAAAAATAATCGTGCAATTGTTCTGACCAATATCTTCTTAAAAATAGACCATAAACTTCAGGAATATCAACAACGATAATCTCAATTATTTGATGAACTTTAGGATTGGGTGATAATCTAATCAACACATTCTTAAGCTCACTGATCACTTTAACATTTGTTTGATCTAGCTGAATGATTTTAAGATTATAAGGTTTTACTTACACATTAATTTTATGGCATACAGATAGAGGCCTCACATTTGATGATGCACCGGAGTCAACCATACAATTATGTACATTCCTATTAAAATTTCTGTTGATTTTTTATCGTTGCCCCTGAAACAGTTTTATCTAGATTTGATATAGTTTTTTCTGCTAAGTCCCTTTTGTCTTGATGTTCAGATATATTTTTAGGTGGGACATTTTTAGCTGTGTTTAAATCAATTTCTGCTGATTTTCTGCTGCTAACATCACTCTTTTTATTGTTTTTAGCGATGCTTTGAAGCATTTTCTTCAAAATAAGAGGAAATTTCAGTAGTTCAAAAGCAGATATATCTGCCCTTAATTTTTTCAGATCTTCAATTAAATCATACTCTAAAACTGGGGAAGCTAAGTTTTGTCTAGTTTCAGTTTTCTTTTTTTGTTTTGGAAACACATTTTTACTTGTTGTTGGTGCGAGCTTGTTTTGTGTTTTGCTTCTAGTGTTGTAGGGATGGATAGTTTTGAAATTTTCTTGAAAAATATTGTCTGAAAAGTTCCTGAAAAGGGGAGGTGATGAGTCCTCCTCTTCTGGTACCTCTTCCTCAACTGTATCATCATAATTTTTAGGAGGAACAGAAACATAATTGTCATGAGATTCTAATATCATTTGCAAAGCATACTGTAAACTTTCAAAATTCAGTCCTTCTGTGGTTGGTTTTGGTCGGTTTGGAGGGAAAGGTTTTCTAAAAGGAGGTTCAAAACTTCCTTTACTTGTAGATGCCTCCTCAGATGAGATTTTCAAGTCAAGGATTTGATTGAACAATTTCTGGAAATCTTTCTGCAGGCTCTCCAAGTCTAATGTTTCTTGTTGATTTTTATGATGAGGAAGCCTAGTGAGAATTTCTATTTTCTTCTTAGAAGATGAAGTTGTTTCAGCTTCACTACTAAGATTATCTTTTAAGCTCAATATATATTTCTCAATTTGACTTGCCTACTCAAAGGCTTCTAACAACATGTTCTTTTTGGAACTTTTAACCCATATGACTATGTTATTATGTAAGGCCTTAGTATAATATGCAACAATTAATCTTTTTGCAGTCATCGAATCTACAAGGATTTTTCTTTTTAGAGTTAGAAATCTTTGGTTAAAGTCTTTCACTTTTTATTTAGGGTTCATTTTTAAGCTAGAGAGTTCCATAACCAATACTTTTAGAGATTTATCATCTCCAAATTTTTCTAGAAAACAAGATTCAAACTTGTCCCAAGAGACGATGGTCTGGGGCTGTTGAGAGAAATACTAGGTTGAGGAATTTCCCTCAAAAGTATAAGGAAATAATATGCACACTACATCTTCATGTTCAACACTCTGGAGTCTAATGGCCAACATAAATTTCTTGATGTGATCCTCAACTGATACCTTCAAATCTGGATCAAATTTAGGTAGCCATTTCTCTGGATGTTTTGGTAGTGGGTGTTGGGGTCTAGGTACAACCATGACATATTGATCGAGCCAAGGTATGGTAGGATTATTTTGGTTTTCCATGGGATTTGGTGGAGTTGAAGGTTGATATGGTTCAAATGAAGAACTTCCTTCATCTAAGGAGTCACCTCCCAAAGAAGGTGGAGAAGAACCAGGTGAGGACGATGGAATACCAGATCCTCCGGCACCAAAGATAAGGGCTTCAACAAGATTGGTAATATTATCATTCCCTACCATGTTTCTAGGAAGATAAGTGATTTGAAGTTTTTCTTGAAGATTTGTAAAGTCAAGGGGTTTATTGAGTTGTCTACCAGGTTGTCTAATATGGGATAAGTCACTTTGAGTTCTTATAAGTGACTGGCAGACAATTTCTTGGATGTCAATCCATTGAGGTAGTGGTTTCACTGGTTCAAGATGAATATCGGGATTATCGTTTGAGGTAGTTTTTGTTTCAAGTGTAATGTTTGTGTCAGAGAGACTACGCGTCACGATAGGAGAATGGTTGTTTGGAGGGGTCTTGTGACCTCCACATGCCATCAATTAATTCCAATCCCTCCTTCCAGAGACATTTGTTGATGGACATAAGTGACACACCATCAATTGGAAGGTTAAATATGTTGGACACACCTACCACACTTAGAGGGGGGGTGAATGAGTGTGGGGCTCTTTTTCCCAAAACTTCCCTCTTGCACAAAAACTCATCAATTAGCATTCAAAATTTATTCATTACACATTGTTGTCATTTATAACCAGTTAGATGTGAGCACATATCAGAAACATATATCAGCAATATATCATCAACAAGTCATCACCACAATGAACACAAAGAACACAAGATGTATGTACAATTTTCTTTTTATTACGGACTACAATCCTTGGGGTTTATCAAAAACAACTGAATAGAGTACAACTCTACAAGAGCACCAGATATATATGCAAGACTCATCTTGCATTCTCAGCACCAACTGAGATGAGGCAACAATCCTCTACAGATATCAATCTGTACCATAAACAAGAGCATCAACCATGCACCAACCTGTGCCAAACAACCTGTAATCAACCTGTACCATAAACAAGTGCATCCAACCATGTACCAAGTATATACCAATCATGTGTCAACCACTCATCAA
>ML810691.1:21656-50686 GCA_009831015.1 Picea engelmannii
AATCAACAACAAGTTCTCCAAATCTTAAAGGACAACCTGACCATGGCACAAAATCACATGAAACAACAAGAAAATCAACATCGTAGTGAAAGAAGTTTTGAAGTAGGGGATTGGGTATTTTTAAGACTACAACCATACAAACAAATGTCCCTCAAGCAAGCCAAGAAGGATAATAAATTATCTCCAAAGTACTATGGCCCTTATAAGTTGTTGCAAAAGATTGGTACTATGGCATACAAATTAGAGTTGCCTGCATCTTCATGAGTACACCCAGTTTTCCATGTTTCATGCTTAAAGAAGGTTATAGGCGACACGATTGCAGTTCAAACTATATTTCTGAAACTTGACGAGGAAGGAAAAATCATATTGGAGCCTGAATCCATCACTGACACAATAATTCGCCAACTGAGGAATAGATCCATTTCAGAGTATCTCACTAAATGGAGGAAACTACCGGCTGAAGATTCCACCTGGGAAGATGAGTCTTTTATACAGAAGCATCTAGAGTTACTCAAGCATTGCAGACAACACTTGTCTCAAGGGGAAGGGAATGTTAAGCCCTAATATTGACTCATTACCCCTTAATTGGGGAATATTATATTAATAATGTTGTTTTATTTATGTCGACTTTAGGCCATTAGTTGTAATTATACCTCCTAGTCTCCTATATATACCAAGGAGACATTTTCATTTTGAATCATCTTGTACTTGAACATTTAAGTGGGGTAAAAGGAGGTTTCCCCCTCGAGGAGGCTTATTATCTGAAATTATCTCTTTTTCAAGGTGTTGAGTACTTTTTCTGAGGATTTTCTATGCTATATTGATATTTGGTTCTTAACAGTAATCCCAAAAAAATATATTGCTTTACAAAAATAGTACAACAGGGAACCATTCCTGTAGGAGTTGGATTATCAAAATTTATTATATAATAACAAAGTTTTATCAAACAAAAAGAAACTACTAAACTATACATCGCATAATCCAAGATGGCTTCTCCTTGCGAATAGCTCTCATAATTATTATTTTCCTGTAGATGAAAAAATGAAATTGATATTTAGAAAATAATACAACCTAACATTTAGAGATAGACTGGCTACAGAATCATGAGATTCTGTAGCTAGTCTTATATTAACAAAGAAAATCGAAATGAATCTTCCTATTTGACTTTTATAACATAATAAAATGAAAGAAAATCAAAACCACTTTTACCATTCTAGAAATTAGACAGTGGAGGGTCGGATAGTTCTGAGTGAACTATGGCATTGAAGTTGGTTTCATTTTTTATAATCACCCTACCAGATCTTTTGGGCCTTTTACATTCTCGATTTGTGCATGCCTTCAACTCTTTATTTTCTCATTCAGGAAGAGAATTGTGAGCAACCAGATGTTTTAATTGTGCCTGTAAATATGGTATGTCCCTGTAATAGTGTTCTACCCAGTCCAAACAATTGTCACAATGTACCGGTGCTATAGCAGGCCGAGGTTGAGTGTACTCAACAATGGGTTCTTCAGTCCTTCCCGTGGCTTGTTTCAAATCATGTCCTATGCCAACAAAGTGCTCTTGGCCTTTTAGAAACGAAGGTAGTCTAGAAACAAAGTTGTATTGCATAGCTTGACCAAAAGTTTCGTTCTTGAGACAATGGTTATCTGTATCTTCTCGTGAAAGGAAATCATTGATCTCGTGATCAAAACAATCTTCATTGACCTCGATCACTGAGATAGATCTCAAATGATCCTTCTTTCGATTTCTCAGACTCCTGGATATTAATAGGCAATATCTCTTATTTATAAAACTCAAATTTGAGTTATCATGTTTCTTCTTCTTACAACTTTTATTAACAGTTGGTTCGTCAATCAAACCCTGAGTCAGCTCACTAGCAGGATCAGGTGAAACTCTCTCCTTCAATACATCCACTACCTCTTCTAATGACTTCTTGGGTACAAAATTATATCTGGGGTTTTTACCGAGAGGGTTTTGCAAAACAACAAAATTTGGTTCATTAAGCTCACAGTCATTATGTGAATCGAAACCTTTACTTTCGGTAACAGGGTTATCAGGATTGGGATTTGCATTTGAATGCAAAGGTGAGCTCATTGTTCTCTCGGGTAGGGAAATTGTTTTTCGACATAGAAATTTTTCCCAAGTGTCCCCAATTTGAGAGAGGTGCAATAGCAACAAAATTCATATAAGCCCGTGGTGAAAGAGGCTAGACAGAGGGTTTAAACTTTGCTTCTTATAACACTTTGACATCTTATGTAGGCTCATTAAAAAATAGAATGGCATGTTCAACTTAAACCCTTGAAACAACATCAACAGTTGGATATGATACAAAAATACTAAACCATACCTGCCCTCACACGTTACAAATTGTTTCAGAATCAGAATAAGGCCATGCCATATAGGTTTCAAGAGGGTAATAGGAGTACCTTTAGGGCAACATGTAGATTTCTGAGAGACCATGAACAGGATCCAAGGCACACCTTCTAGTTTAGCATTTTTGAACCACTTTTTTCCTTCCTATGACAGTCTTGTTACTTGAGATATAGAGTCCTTTGTGACCTACAATTGCACATACCCAACATTGGCTCTAAATCCATCAAATGGTTGAGCAAAATCCTGTGCGACCACTAGGTTATAACCCTTAATTTTTCAGATGAAAATGTCCCAACCATGTGCCTGTAAGTCATTTAATGCATCGCCATGGGAGAGAAGGGATTGAGAGCGATTAGGTTCAATTCGAACCACAAGGTCCATGCTTACTATCAAACAAACATAGTAGATACCATGAGAGGGAGGATTCATTTTCCAATAGACAAGTAATAAGGAGAGGTCTGTGAAAAATGAAATGGCCTGACACCTATGAACTTGGGCGATTATAATGTTTGGTAATTCAAGTTTGGAATGATAGAAAACCAGAGGACATGCATGCCTATGAACCATTACACACAATGAATATTAAACCTTAACCACTATTAGTTTCTTATTCGAATAATGAATGAGGGTCATTAAATGTACATGACAACAGGATGATGTGTAATCGTGAGTACATTAGTCCATGTATCAGGTGATATGAAAGAGATATGAATGTTAAGAGCATGAATCATGTTTTAAATGTTAATACAAGGTGTTGTGAGATTATGGATATCAAATAATCAAACCATACAATCAACCATAGATAATCCCATAATGCATAGAATTGTGGCAATGGATTAATAAATAGGCTTATAAAACTTAAAACTTATAAACATGTAGGTTCCCTTAAAGTGTAATCTCTTTGGTAAAAGTGTAACACCCCAGGTTTTGAACCCCCATTTTAAATGATGTATTGTTACACTGTTGAGAGGCCAGGGTGCCCAAACAATTATTAAAAGGGCCAGTGTGCCCAAGACATGTAATGTTTTCTATCATTATTAGTAATAAATACATGGTTGGATACAAGATGGACAAGGACTAGAGTTATAGGGGGCTATGATTGCACAAGAGAGGGGGATTGAGGGTCTAAGTGTTTATTCCTATTTTAAGTACCATTTTTGTCTAAGAAAGGGGATCGATTATGTGAGCTTCTTGTGGAAGGACAGGAGGTTCTTAATTCCCCCAAAAATTACTTAAACCCACCTCTGGTCTAATGGGGGGGTTCAAATGATGGCTTTCTCATTGATTTTCCTGTACGTTCATTCATTTCCATCACGCACTTTCATGCACCCCCTTACCCATTCATTGATCCATCCTCATCCACATCTTGGCTTGGGAAAGGAAACCGAATTATTGAAGAATTATCCATGGGATGGTTGGTTGTAGTGGTCACTGGTGTGATCCAACCATGACCTGGGGCATGCAAGTCTAAGATGCATTGGCCTATGCCTTGTTTTTCTCACAAATGTGAGTCATGAGAGTTCCAACATTGAGATTCTGGACCAACTATGATGGAGGCCCTAGAAAAAGGAGAAGGACTGCTTGAGGGACTACGTGACAGAGAAGGGTGGGGGTCCATTCTTTTGGGTGGTACAGGTTGGGTGGAAGAGAGTTGGGTACTTGAATTGTTGTGGGTGTCGGGAAACTTGTGATATATTGAGAGATGACTAGTTTGGGAACCCAAGTACAGTCTAGAACCATCCTTGTGGATTCATATCCCTGGGTCGAGGGTGACACTGCTATTGATATTTGGAGTAGTGGTGTCTATGGTTGGGTGGAATGTCCTTGGTTTGCACCCAGTTGGTGTCATCTTTCATAAAGATAAGTGCTCTATGTTATGGTATCATTTACATGTATATGAATGTTTTTACACTGTATATTTAATTATAATTTAATTGAATATTTAGACTATGAATGCTTGTTGACTATTGTTGTGAATATCGTTAAAGTAATTTCTTTTATGCATCCTTAAATTTTAAAAAGGTATCGTAAGAGAATGAAGTCCAAGGGAAATCTTGAAGGTAGCATGCCTCGACCTGTGGATGGCTGGGGATGGTACAGAATGGTATCAGAGCTTCTAGTTAAAACACTGGGTTGGTATGGGTTGGGTCTATTGGTTAGAGTCTTGGGGTCGAGATCGAATTCTGACCATGGAGTTGAAAAGCTCAGGAGGAATGGCATTTTAGAATCTATGCAAGAGATAGAACTTCAGAGACCTGTGTAAGGGGTTTGAAGGATTGTGATCGTCCCCTTCAAATTCGGGAGCAATCACTACTGTAGGATTGGGAGAGATCCCAGATCATTAGATTGAAGGACAGGTGAATAGGGGTCGTCCGATGAAAAGGAATGAAGGGCTAAGGTCACCACCGTCAGATCCCATTAGAGAGTGAGATCAATGAACAAGAGGCATTGCGGGGAACCAGGTTGAATGAGAGATAATTTCCCAAGGTGGTCCCACAAGCTAAACCATGATTTCCCCAAGGGGTTACGTGTCTCCATCAAGAGAATTGAGGGGCGAAAAGCGGGTTAACCCAAACCGTCAATGCGTGCCCCTGCAAATTGAAATGCATGAAGTGATGTGACATGTTAGGGCTCGAACATCAAAACTCCATATAGCCAAAGTAGAACCTGACTATCGGTCACCAAGAGGTACACGTCAGCAGATCACTAACTCCAGAGAAATTTGTTTGAGAGGTTTTTGGTTGATATTTGAAACTCTCGAAGCTCAGAGAGTTGAAGTAAATATTGATCGTCTGATCATCTGGAATAGATTTCAGTCACCAGATCATCCGGATTAAATATCAAGCGTTGAATCGTACGAGGTGAAGCTGGGCCATCTGATCCAGAAGAGATATGGAATAAATCTATGGATTTTGGGTGAAGGCCTGAAGTAAACCTCAACTGTCTGATTCAATAGGACACACAACATAATCCCATGTACTTAGAGGGGTTTGAAGTTTTAGATTTCCGAAACGCGAAGACTCGAAAGGATCTCGGCCTCTGATCTGCCGAGATCCAAGGCTTTGGATAAAATCCAATTGGGCCAGATAAGTTTTGAAATTTGAGATTTCCGAAGTCCGAAGACCCAAAGTAAGCCTCAACCATAATATTAAGGAGAGCGCATGGTGCAGATCCATGGACTCTGGGTGAATACCCGAATTGAATCTTAGTCTTCCAATAAGAGAGGAAACATGATGACAAATTGGATAGTTTGGGAATGCAGAGTTCAAGAGAATTGGAAGTGTGCTAGCATGGAAACTCCCAAAGTTATGAAGCCCGAAGAGCCAAAGTGATGGGGCATGATGATGTCACCTAGAGGTGATGTGGATCTTAGAATTTACGAATTGACATGGCTTGCAGACATCACTTGGGATGGCATGGACACATGGGGTGTGTGCCACATGTTAGTAATTTTTGGGCATTTGGAGTATTGAAAAGTCAGTTAGAACATGAAACGTGTCACCCACCTAATTGGGCCATGTTTCTGCTTCTATCATTTCTCCATGTGGCGACATATCGTGCATTCCATAGACTGGGCATTCCAAAGGGGAAAGATGTGACAAGTTGTGTTGGGTCAAAAAATCTCGAAGGCCAGAGTACATATCGACCATTGATTCCAGAAGACACACATCAAAGGCTCATTGACTTGGGGTAAAATCACTCTAGGAGAATGTGCAGGAGGAAATTTTGAAACATCTGAAACCTGAAGAGACGAAGAGATTCATAGCCATTGATCTATGGGAGGACATGTGTCGACAGATCATGAACTCTGGGTAAAAGTGTTTCAAGAGGAGGCAAGCGAGGAAATTTGAGAATCCCAAAGCATAGAGTCCCGAAGTGGATCTCAATCGTTGATCGTGAAAGAGGACGAGGACCGTTGATCTGGTCCTAGCTAAAATTTATAAAGTCCTGAAGCTCTGGACAAGCGCTTTTTTTAGCTAAGTGCAGGATCATGGCGATGGTCATATGCAGATTGAGAGCTGAGGGAAGGAGGGATAAGGGCTGAATTGGTGGTCTTCGAGATAGAAAAGCGCTAAGGAAGGATTTAGCCACGATTTCTAGTCATGGACACCTGGGAGGGTGGTTTGAAGGAAGCACCTACGCAGGATGAGATTTTGTGTCGACCAAGGATAAAAAGACACTATTATTTTCAGATAATGGGGATATGATCTCCATGAACAAAAAAAAGAAAGAGACCTGTAGCATGGTTCGACAATTTTTTTTATCATATGCATAATTATAACAAAATGGTCGCTTGCACATTTTTCAGATTTAAGGGGTTTAAGCACATCAAATTAGGATTCATATTGAGGAAATGGAAGAAGGCGAGGGAGCCTCCAGTCATGATAAGGAGGCTGAAGGAAAGAATACCAGAGTTGGTAATTTAGAGACAGAGTCCAATGGACGCAAGGGAAAAGGAGAGAAGGAAACGTTAATAGAAATGGTAAGAAGCCTGCATATAGAAGTGCATAGCTACAAATCACAAAACAAGAGACTTCCGAGAGAGAAAAGTTAGATAAATGCTCGAGTTTTGCAGAGCTTAAATCAGTTGCAGAGACAAACAAAGAAGGGATCAAACTAAAAACAAGAGGAAGAAGGTAGGTTCCATGAAAGAAGGGATGATCATGGAAGAGATGACTATTTTAGAAGTTCTAGCAAAGCTCATGGACACCACTCACTTCCTTACTCAAAAATAATTTTTTATGCATTAGATGATCCCGAAAGCAACCCAAAGGTGTCTCCTGTCAGACACCAAAGAAGGAAACAAGAGGTAGATAGTTTTAAAGGAGAGATGAGAAGGCTCAATCCACCTTCCTTTGAGAGTGAAAGAGAAAGGGAATATGATGTCGAAGCATGGTTTCTTGGGCTCAAGAGATATTTTTCAATTTCATAACTATTCATCCAACCTGGAAGCTAGGATTGCCACCTACCATTTACACAGGAAAGCTGCAATGTGGTGGGACCAACTAAAGAAAGTGGAGCAAATTAATGAGACTAGGATAACTTGGAAGAAGTTCAATAAGTACTTCCAGAAGGAGTACCTCTCAGAGCATTTCTATGACAAGAAAATGCAGGAGTTCTTTGAACTCAAGTTGGGAAGCATGACTATGGAAGAGTACAAGAAGAAGTTCTTGGGATTGTTAAAGTATGTCAAGTTCATTGGTGATGAGAAAGTGAAAATACAGAGATTTCTACGTGGACTTCCATCCTTTTATAATGAAAATATCAAGTATGATGAGCCCAATACCATGAATGAAGCCATCAGGAAGGCTAAATACATGTATGAGCAAGGCCAGGGAAGAGAATCCTTGCGTAAATCTTGGAAGGAAAAGAAAAATGTGAAGTTCGATCAGAGGAGGAAAGGATTCAGTCCTTCCTTCAATAGGAATGATCCTAATAGAAATCATCAAGATCAATATGCTAAGGGATGTAAATTTGTTGAACCTACACAGAATAGATCTAGCTAGAAAATACTATACACATTTGCAGAGATAAATTGAGAAATAAGAAGCAAGATAGAAATAATGGAAGAATTTTCATTAACCGTATTCCACACTCAAAGAGTGAATAATTTACAATATATATAGGATACATCAGTAACTAATGATCCATAGTGGTGGTCTAGATTGATCTAGAGACACATCAACAATTACAAGAGTAAACTGCCACCTAGTCTAGTCTCTCAGGCAGCTACGGGAGTGAACTGCCACCTAACTGAATTAACTAGTCAACTAGTCTTCGGTTAATTGATTGAACAAAGAGTAGTGAGTTGGTGATGATCTCAATCTTGCATGGTGAAAAAACCAATGAAACATCTAAACTCAACTCAATTAGTCAAACTGAAGTGTCAACTGAAAGACAATATTCTCCATGTGGAATATTCTCCCCTAAAATATAAGAGATTGGATAATGACTAATTATGACTAATAAACAAGGAATAACCTTAGGAAAAATAAATCCTAGGTGTGTGTGAAGTAACTCCAACAACCCTCTTAAACATCACTATGGTGAAAATAAATAATGGGTCCCGGCTACGAGGCAATGTTAGGTACCCAAATACAAAAGATACACTGAACTAAACGAGGAAAGAGGGAAAACCTCATGGGAACAAAACCCCCCCTCAAATTACAATCCATAAAATAAAAAATGAGAAGGAACAAAAAAACAGTTGCTAAGCCACCATGTCCTTCACTCCAAGAAGACCTCGCAACTATGCAAGTTTGTGCTCTTTGAAGATTTTGTTGAAGATGTAGATGTCTACATGGATCTGATGAAGTATGCATATCATTGATATTTCCACACATATCCACTTTATCTTCTTGTAATGAATAATATCCAAATAAATTTTGGATGAAATTTTGAAAACCGTGTGGCCATTTCCAGAAAAATGTTGAAATTTTGTTGATTTTAAAATGATCATAACTTCACTTTCCAGACTCCGTTTCAGATGATTTGTTTTTCGAAATTTGATATTTTTCTGAGAGGAATTCAAATATCCAATTTCTTCTGCAAATTTGTCTCGAAAAATATCAGAATGGAGTCTGGTGTGGTCATATCCTTTTTTGTCTCCTGAGAAGCATGCATGGTGCATGCAACAATGTCTGCATGTGACTACTGAGATGCATGCCATATATCTTCCACATGAATTTTAGAAAATAAATCTAAAATGGAGTAGACATCATCTTCAATTATTGGAATACTTATTTCTGCAAAAATGTTTGTAGAAGACTCTTCATAATAAGAGGCTTGATCTTCTGTTGGCTTCTCTTTTGGCTCTATCTATTCGACCTCCTACATGAAATCTTCACAATATTATTTATTCCCAAATAGAACCTACAATCTGGTCCATAATTCATTTGGAGTTAATCCTTGTGATTCTTCATATACTTGATGGAAAATTTCAGGAGAAACAGACATGTCGATACTTCCTATGGCCATATCTTGTCTATTGAGAAAGTCATTTTTCTCATTGATATAATCAGGCTCTACTTCCATTTCCATGGTTATTTGTTAGAAGCCTCTATATCTAAGAATAAGTAGAATATTTGGCTTCCATTCCAAATAGTTATGAGGGGTGAGAAGTATTTTCGGTGAACAATCCATCTTTTTGTTGTCTTCAATATTTTGTACCTGCAAAAAATGATTTGGTGTAGATTTTCTTAGCCGTCCTTCGGCTCTGATACCATGTAAATGTGTTGAACCTGCATAGAATAGATCTAGCTATAAAATACTACACACATTTGCAAATATAAATTGAGAAAGAAGAAGTAAGATAGAAAGAATGGAAGAATTCGCATTAACCGTATTCCACACTCAAAGAGTGAATAATTTACAATATATATAGGATAAATGAGTAACTAATGAGCCATAGTGGTGGTCTAGATTGATCTAGACACACATCAACAGTTACAAGAGTAGACTGCCACCTAGTCTAGTCTCTCAGGCAGTTATGGGAGTGAAATGCCACCTAGCTGAGTTAACTAGTCAACTAGTATTCAGTTAACTGAATGAACAAAGATTAGTGAGTTGGTGATGATCCCAATGTTGCATGGTGACACAACCAATGCAACATCTAAACTCAACTCAACTAGTCAAACTGAAGTGTCAACTAAAAGAGAATATTCTCCATGTGGAATATTCTCCCCTAAAATATAGGAGACTGGATAATGACTAATTATGACTAAGAAACAAGGAATAACCTTAGGAAAAATAAATCCTAGGTGTGTGTGAAGTAACTCCAACAAGGGAGATTTCAAGAAGGAAGATTCCTTGGAAAAAGTGGAAGAGCACCAATCCAATGCTTGGGATGCAAGGAAGATCACATGTACAAATATTGCCCACACAGAAAGGATAGAGTGAAGATTGTGCACAACATCAAAGAGGCTAATAGATGAAGATATGGGAAGAATATATGCAACTTTAAATGATCTATAAGCACAGTACCAGTCCAATATGATCGAGGTGGAAGGTAAGATCATAAATCAACTTGTTTATATTTTGATTGATTCATGAGAAAGTCATTGATACATTAATCCTAATATAGTGGATAGATTACATTTGGAGAAAAGTAAAATTGGAAAAACAAGTTTGGTTCAATTAGCCACTGGAACTAAAAGAAGAATCAATGATATGGTCAGAAGTTGTTCCATAAGTCTTAATGGAGTGAATACTAGTATTGATCTAAATATCATACCATTGGGGTCTTATGATATTCTGATTGGAATGGATTGGTTGGACAAGAATCGTGATGTCCTAGATTGTCATAAAAAAGCATTTACATGTCTTGATGGAAATGGAAAACAGAGCACTGCGAAAGGATTTCCAAGACCCAACTCTATAAGGGAGATTTCAGCCTTACAGCTAAAAATATGTTTTAGGAAAGGATGTCAATTGTAGGCAACTCATGTGGAAGATCAAGATAATACAAAGGGGCCAAGCCTTGAATATTTCTCAGTGCTACAAGAATTTGAAGATGTATTCCAAGAAATACCTGCATTTCCACCAAGAAAGGAGATAGATTTCTCAATTGATTTAGTGCCAGGAGTTTCTCTGGTGTCAAAAACACCTTACAGAATGAGCACACCAAAGTTAAAATAATTACAAGTGTAATTAGAGGTGTTATCACCCTAACAATTTTTATCGGGATATAAAAACTTTTGAAGTTTAGTGAGACGCTATACCACAGTAGAGGCACGATAGTTCAAGGCACTCAGCTATATTCCGTAGTGTATGAATGAATGTAGCAGAAGTGGGAAGGGAGTAGCTTGGCGGGCCATCGATATTGAATAATCTCAGATCTACAGTCGAAGCTTACATCATACAAACAAATAGCACATAACTTAACATCGCGAAGGTTGGCCGGGGAAAACTACTCTGGTTTCAATAGGGAACACGTGGAGCTCTTACACACGCATCGGGGGAGATGACGGATTTCTTGAAACCACTTTTCCTATGGCCCCGATGTCATGTGGTTCAAAACTTCATAACGATAGCTCATGAGGAGGATGGCAGTTGATCATATCACCTCACATCACCGATCCAGGTACTTTCCCAGATAACATACCAAAAGGACACCACTGCATAACTAACTCGAGGCTTATCATTCGAAGTGGATTGATGAAGCGTGGCACACCAAGGTACTGTGACAGTAATTCATGAGAAAAGTACACAAACCATCAAATCTTAGATATGAATCATTTTATCTTATTCTGGGAAATTGTCATCTTATGCGTAAGAAAAACAAGCTCGGCCTATGCTCCTGAATTATGTAAACTCAAAGGGTGTCCAAATCAAGGTCTCTGCAAAGTCTGAAAGGCATGGATGATACCCGTCAAGTAGTGTCTGGAGCGACTGGGTTATTAAATAAGGTACTAGGTAGGTCAATAAGTAAGAATGAAAGATGGGTCTTGCAGATGTTGGCGACTAAATTTCATACCGAACTTGAAACTGAGACAGAGTCGGGAGTAAAATTAAACCCCATTATGAGGGATTTTTTCATAAATAAACATGCAGACAACATCATCCACCCAGCCACAAAGAATAAGAGGAGAAAAAGGAGGAAATCAGAGGCCAAAACTAAGATGATAGAGAGCGTCGGGGAAAATTTCGATTGGTGGAGTACCCTAGAGGAGGAAATTGCCAAGCTGAGGTGAATCCTCAGGTAAGATTTTGGTTTATTTCAGATAGTTTTGGATAGATGTCAGCTTAAGAGAAGGAGTCCTGATATCTACCCATTACTGTAATGATGAGGATAAGCCATTTCATATCTACCCATTACTATAATGATGAGGATAAGACGTCGGGTATCAGGGCATCATTTTAGAATAGGTGATTGGACTTTTGGGGGGTGAAATTAATGTTGGATCGTGGTTCATGATATACAATGGGTTCGTGAATTGTTTAAGGACAAAATATATTCGTGGCTTATCATTGCTATGCATGCTTCATATTTTGATATGATTTTTTCCTTGAACCATGTTCAAGAGATATGAGAGGATTAATTACGTTTAGGAATATAGGTATGAGGGATAGGTGCATGGGTTTAATACTAAGGTCATAAGATCTAGTATATATTTTCATATCTATTGTAGTTTTATGAGCATAGGAAAATAAATACCATTTTACCTTTTCTTTCACCTTTGTATGATCGATGCCCATAGTATGTGTGGCTGCTTGTAAATTGTCAATATTCATCCTTTTAGACTGAAGCTTCTTGAAAACTTGGTACGAGAATGTCCTGTACTTTTGTTATTTTGTGCTTACATTCTTTGTATTTGGTTCTGCGGGTGGATTATATGAGTTTGGAAAAGAGTACTGAAGGGGCTCTTTAACCTTTCCTCATGCCAAAGATGTTGTATCTCTGTAGGCAAGAATATTCAATCAATTTATATCATAATGGATAAAGATGATAAGAGCAAAATAAACCAATCAAATTTTAGAAGTACAACTTATCACTTATCATATGATCTCATGCCAGAAAAAAATGAAATTGCCCTTATTTTAATGGAGTATTGAAAGAGGTAGCATTCAGTAGTGAAACAGGGGAATATATATGTTTTCCAGAAGAACAGATCCCACCTAACTTGCTTCAGAGTTTTACTATCATTGGATGTTATAGATAAATTTCACAATATGAGTAGATTAGGCTCCCTAGTTAGGGCTCCACTCTTAAGAAGTTTCCTTCTTAGATAGTGTAGGCTTTAGATGACAGACTGGTAAGTTGACTTAGGGTGATTCTCAAATGGACATTTTCTTGGAGAATTATATTGCTGATTCATCTAGAATTTTGTATCTCATGAAAGTCAATAGTGATATTTACTCTTTTTGTTTTGGATGACAAAAAGTGAATTTTTCAATCAAACAAGTATAGATGAGACATTTTTCAACCAGAACCCACTGCCAGCAAGCTTGTTCAGTACTCCGATGGGGTAGTTTTGATAATGAGTGAGAGGTGCCTTCCCCAGGTAGAATGCCCCATTGCCAACAGGCCTGTTCAATACCCTGATGGGTTTTCCTAGTCATACCACATACCAATACCCATTGCCAGTAGACATGTTCAGTATCCCGGTGGGTTAGTCTCTTAAACCCTTTTTCCATCAGAGGCTTCTTGTCCATAGTCACCTATTTTGGTTTGTATTAAAGAGTGATTTGCACGGTGACATGGGAGGCTCATCTGAAAACCTTTTTATAGGGTGGGATGGTATTGGGTTGGAAGGCATATACTCTTCTTTTGTATGTATTTTAAAGATTTGTCTGAAGGAAAAATAAACTTTTATGCACATTATTTCTTTAGAGTGATCTAGATGTATAATTTTGTCTGCAGTTGTCCATAAGAGAATGACCTAAAGTTTCCTTGGGGTACTGTTACATCCTCTGCCATAAAAAATTTAGTAGTGTGCCCATGGTAGAGACTGTTCATATACTCATATGTTACTCTTTAATAAGATAATCCAATGAATACTATTGAAGTCTGGTTAGAGTGAGATAGTTGCTTATAGGCTAATATATTTTTTCCTTTAAATCATGCTGAAATACTGGGTAAAGGCAACTTGTAGTCTTTAAAGTGGATTATGGTTCTTTGAGAAATAATAGGTAAAGATTGTGTCCCTCTTTTTATTTTGTTTTTAAGCAATAGAACCAAAAGAAATTAAAATACTTCTCAGCAACAGAACCAAAAGACATTAAAATACTTCCCTTTAGTTATCAATAGAAGGGCTTCCATTTGATAGTGATTTTGGCTTTGTGGTTCCATCTTAAGTGGGTGTTGCCTGGCTTCATTATTTAGATTAATTGACATAAGAGTTTGAAATATGCTTTGTCAATATGTCTTGATAGTACTGTAGAAGCACAGACTCTGGTACCAGACTAGCACCGGACTGGTACTGGACCAGAACAGGATTTCTGGTACTGAAAAAAAACATAATATTGTTGATGCCTACAACTGATATTTAGTAAATTCATGAAGGATCAAATAGATTATTAAAAATTTGCTTACAAAAGAAAACAAAAATTGCGAAAGTAAAACAAAAGGAGGTAAGAGTCTTTTGTTACCTTCATCTTATTAACAAAATTCGATTCATTGAGATGTACAAAAAGTTTCAAATAAACCAATCAATCAATGTGGGTCAGTAGGAGGATCTCCTTCCGTACTGATCATCTGCATGTTTGAATGCTGTAGTATACGAGTCAAGAATTCTTCTTTTGACAGAGGTTTGTTGTAAATTCACAACCAGTGACCATTCACAAGTAGTGGTGTCTATTGTTCATCAATTGTCTTTATCCTAATTGAACCATTATCGTAGATAGTGTCAATTTCATAAGGTCCCATCCAACGGGTGGTTAACTTACCTTTGAAGTTCTTGAATATGATGTCATACAATAGGGCCCAATCTCCTTGTTGAAATTTTTTCTTTTAGAGATACTTGTCATGCCATTTTGTTCTCTATTCTTGAATGAGGGTAGTCCTTTGAAGTGCTTCCTGCCTGGTTTCATCCAACTCATTAAGATGCAAGAGTATTTGTTGTTGGGCTTCATCCAAGTTCATGCGAACTTGTACTGCAGTCCTGAAGGTTTTGATCTGAAATTCTATAGGGAGAAGCACCTTCTTCCCATACACTAACTCATAGGGTGTATGTCCTGGTGTATCCCTCTAGGTGATTCTATAAGCCCATAAGGCTTCTAATAATCTGTCAACCCAATCCTTATGGTGCAACTGTATTATTTTGGTAAGAATGGACTCAATAACTTTGTTGGTGGATTCTACTTGTCCATTTGCTTGTGGATGATAGGGTGTAGATTTCCTGTGTTTGATTTGGTATTGTTTTGTAACAACTTTGACTAGATGAGAGCTAAATTGAGTTCCCTGATCAGTCACAATTTCTCACGGTACAAAAAAATCTAGTAAAGATATCATTAAAAAGGAAATCTACCACTGATTTTTCACTGGCAGTCGGTAGAGCCTTTGCTTCAACCCATTTAGTCACATAGTCAGTGCATACAAGTATATACTTTTTCTTTTTAGATGCAGGGTTAATGGGCCCTACAAAATCCAATGCCCATTTCTTGAATGGTTCAATGACTACTTGGGCTTGAAGTGGCATTTGGTCTCATGCAGTAGGCTTACCCATTCGTTGACATTCATCACAATTGAATACATAGGTTTTAGCATCTCTGAAAATATGAGGCCAGTAGTAACCTGATTGCAAAACTTTGTAAGAAGTCCTTTTGTCTGTGAAGTGTCTACCACAAGGGCCATCATGGCAGGCTTGTAAAATATCATGAATTTCATCTTCCCTTACACGTCTCCTAATCACCAAATCTGGTCCTGTTTTGTAGAGGCAATCATCGTGCCACATGTAATTTGCACTTAGTTAAATTACTTTCTGTTTTTCTCTAGGAGACAATTTCTGAGGCATCTTCCCTGTCATAAGATAGTTAGCGACATCTACATACCACAGAGTGAATGTAGAAATAGAAAATAAATTTTCATCAGGAAAGGTATCTTCTACTGTTGCATTATCTCCCAGATGAATCATTCTAGATAAGAAATCAGCCACAAGATTATCTTTACCGGGTCTATCAATAATGTTGATATTAAACTCTTATTATAATAAAATCCATCTTGTAACTCTAGGATTTGTTATAGGTTTTTTCATTAAGAATCATATGGTTGAATGATCCGTGTGTACAAAAGCTTGATATCCTGTAATATAGTGTCTAAATTTATTGATAGCATGGACTACAGCTAGCAATTCCTTTTCCGTGGCCATATAATTAACTTTAGCTGGAGACAGATTTTACTGATGAAGTAAATAGCATAGGGCATTTGATTTTCTCTTTTTCCAAGGACTGCCCCAAGGGCTGTGTCTGAGGCATCAATACAGATATGAAAAGGAAGGGACCAATTTGGTCCTCTTAATACAGGGGTAGTTGAAAATTTTTGTTTTAGAATTTCAAAAGATATTTGGCATTCATCATCCCACTTAAATTCAGCTTCTTTGGATAAAATTTTTAATAAAGGGGTAGCTAGGCTTGTAAAATTCGGAATGAATCTTCTATAGTAGCCAACATGTCCTAAAAATATGTGGACTTCCTTTTGTGAGGAAGGTATTCTGATTTGTGTGATGATATAAATATTTGTCGGATCAACTCTCATGCCAGAACGAGAAATGTGATGTCCCAAAACAATACCTTCAGTGATCATCATTTTTTATTTTTCATTACTTAATGAAAGGTTAGTTTCCTTACACCTAATCAAGACTTTTTCTAAACTGGCCAATGATTCTTGGAAGTCTTGTCCATGGACTGTAAAGTCATCCATGTAGACTTCCACACAATCATTGGTCAAGTCAGAGAAAATGGCTAGGACAATTCTTTGAAAAGTGGTCGGGGCATTGCAAAGTCTGAAAGGGAGCACCCTATAAGCATATGTTCCCCAAGGGAAGGTGAAAGTGGTATTTTCCTGGTCTTCGAGTGCTATTTGTATCTGGTTGTAACCACTAAACCATCCAAGAATGAAAAATACTTCTTTCCAAACAGGGTATCCAACACCTGATCAATAAATGGTAAGGGAAAGTAATCCCTATGGGTGGCTTTGTTTAACTCCCAGAAGTGTACACATATCCTCCACTTACCATTTTTATTGGGAACTATGACAAGTGGAGATACCCATTGACTATCTGAAATGGGGTATATGAGATTGGCTCGGAGGAGTTTTTGCAATTCCTCTTTGACAATATCTTTAAGGGATGGATTCATCCTTCGCTAAGGTTGTCTAACTAGTCTAATTTGATCATTTGTGTATATATGATGTGTGCATGTGTCAGGGTGAATGCCTTTCATGTCTGCATAATCCCATGCAAAGGCATCAAATTGTCTTTGGAGCATTTCAATTACTTGTGTCTTTTGTTCTAATTCCAAACTAGATTTGATATACAAAGGTTTTCCTGGGCTAATCTCAACAAGTTTAGTAGTTTCTTCCTTATCTGAGGAGGCTAGTGAGAAAGTGTATAATTGAGTGATATCAGGGTGCCAAGTTTGTTGAAATTTGGAACTAAAAATATGTGACAATTCTGCAAAATACCTTGGGTATTCAATGCAATTTGTGTCAGCCAAAAATAAGCTTAAGACTTGTTCATATGATTGTTCTTATATTCCTTTTACCCGTTCAAGTGTTAACAGAGGTCTAATGCTATCTTCCTCTCCATAAGGGTTTTCTAACCAAATAGGTATTTCCTATGCCGGTTGGGCAGGAGGGAAGAGAACAAGTTTTTGGATATGTGTGCCATTGGATATAGTCATATCACCAGACCGACAGCTAATAAAGGCATCTGTTGTTGCCAGCCAAGGGCAGCCAAGAACCACAGGGTGTCCTAGTTTGGAGGATGATTTAGAATAGATGACTAAAAATTCCACTGGATATTCCCAAAAAGCTAGGATGACTGTCACATCATCTAGACTTCCTGCAGGGATAATGACTAACTTATCTGCCAACTCGATCATGGTTTGGGTGGGTCTGAGCTGATTGATTTGGAGCTTCTGCATAGTGTCAAAAGGCATTACATTAATAGCTTCACACAAATCAATGAGTGTATTTGGTAGAGAAATGTCGTTAATTTCAATAGTGACAACTGGGTTTCCAGGATCATTATATTTGTATGGCATTTCATAAATGAATTTGGATAATTGTCCCACTACCTAAATAAGAGGAGGTTCCTTCTTCTTGCTTCCTAGTTTCTTAATGCAAAGATCCCTTATAATTTTGGCGTAAATAGGGATATCCTTAATAGCTTATAGCAGAAGTATTTTTATGCACACATTTAGTAATTCATCTTCTATAGCTCTGTGCAAGGGTGGGTCAAGTTTCTTCACTAATAGTCTTTCAGGATAAGGTGGGAGATTAATTTGTTGGGGTACTCGTATAGAATGAGAAGTGATTGGGATATGAGGAGAGGCCTCTTCTTCTATAGGGGTGGTTTGAGTGTTTTCTTCCTCAGAATGATTATCATTTTCTTCCTAAATTATTACTGCAGGATCTGATTGGTTTACCACCTTCCCCGATCATAGTTGAATTTCATAGGTGGGAAAGGTTTGAACTTTTGTATTCTACAAAGGGTGGGTGGGTCGATTATTGGGGTTAGGGATTGTTGTTGGTCTCAGAGGATTGTGGGCAGCTTGGTTTTGTGGTTGTTGATTGGGATTTATAGATACTTGTTGTTGTTGATTAGGATTCAAGGGGGTTGCAAATTGTTGTTGTATAGGAGGTGGGAGTAAAGATTGCATCTGTGGAGCATTGAATCCAAGTAGTAATTGGGAAATGTTTGCAGGGTACTGTGGATATGTAGGGTAAGAGGGGTTTCCATACATAGGTCCCCTCCAACCTTGTTGCCAAGGCTGAGTTTGTTGAGGTGTCCATTGTGGATAAGTCATTGGGGAAGGACCCCATTGTTGTTGTTGATATTGTGTATTAGGATCATAAAATGTATTGGGATTTTGGGCTCTCCAAGGTCTTCTAGAATGGTATGGTTATTCTTGTGAGAGTCCTCATCCCATATACATGGCTTGTAGTTCAAGCAAGTTTGGACACTCAGACGTGGGGTGATCTAGTGTACACAGACCACATATTTCTATGACATTTACTGGGCATTCTTTCTCGTTGTTGTGCTTCTTTTGGAATCTATGACAAAATATTGCTAAAGCATCTTCTTCTTGTTTCTTTTTCAGTTTCAGAGTATCTAATTGGTTACTTATTGTGCTCAATATGTCTGTTTTAAAGTTCCCCAACAAGTTTCCTAACTCAGTTCCAGTGTCAGTCCCTGAACTTTGTTTTGTATTTCTGCTAAAAGGATCTCTTGGTTCTTTGCCTATTTTAGCTTGTCCTCTTGAATATCTCCTACAGTAATCTACAATTTTTGAAAAAGGTTTTTGGTGTACATCTCTTGAACTCAACAAGTTTAAAACTTCTATGCAATCATCCCTAAGACCTTTCAAGAATACAATTCTTACTACAGCTGGGTCTGAGGTGAATAGTTTTGACTTTTGATAGATGTATAAAAACATTTCTAAGTAGTCTTCAAGACTTTCATCTTCTGTTTGATGCATTTTAAAAATGTCATTTTTAACATTATCCTTACAATAGTCTTGGTATTTTCATAAAAATGTGTCTTTCATTTGATCCCAAGAAAGGATTGTATTTTCTCCTAAGCTCATGAACCATCTTAAGGTTGAATCTTTCATTGTAGCAGGAAAAAGCTTAATTTTTTGGGCATCGTCTGAGTAGTTATAGCTTCTACTTAATATGTCAAACTCAAATAAAAATAAATCTAGATCTTCAATTGACATACCTCTGAAAGTGGGCAATGATGATAGTGAGATATTCTTCATGCTGACGTTTCTAGAAATATCCAAGATTGGAAACCAAAGGTCTCAGTCTCTGTAGCTACATTTCCTTCTTATTTTTCCATTCTACTGATGGATGGTTCAGAAACTGGATTTTCTGTGTCTTCTAAATGTTAACAGACTCATGTTCTTCCTGTCCCAATACTGATTCTTCCATTTTAGGTTCTCCTTCTGGAGCCTCACTGGCTCCCCTTGAATTTTCTGTTGGTGGAATTTTTCCTGCACCAGTGTCAGTTGGATTAGTGGGGGGGTTTGTTTTTGAATATTTGGAGATTACAAATCTACCCTTGTTATCTCTATATCTATGCATAAAATGGAAATTTGATTCTTTAGCTAAATTGAAATCTTAATTCTATCTAGAAGGTAAGAAGGAAACCTGGCTTTAGAGAACCCCACTCTAGTGGCCACGTGGCTCTTCACTCACATCTTAAATGTTTTATCCTCCTCCCTCAAGCAACCTTTTAAAACATTAAAATTTATGCAAACAATCTAAGCTAAAAATTACTTCCTACCGTTTGCAACTCCCCAACAACAGTGCCAAAATGTTGTGCTACTTATATGTCTAATATAATGCACTCATTAACTATCAATCCGGGATTCATAATCAACAGAGTTACAAGACACTAGTAAGAAAGGTAATTCCAATGTCATGAGTATAGATTCAAACCAGATTATGTATGCTGGAAACAAATCAAAATGGTAAACTATAATGCACTTGGTTGTCTTTCACAGAGATGTTATCTATTCCATTATGGCACATGCAAGTATGAGATGGAATTGGTTTGATAGATCAACTCTAATGTCTGACCCAGAAAACTAACTATGCAATCCACACTTTTTGAAAGGAAATCACACATCAATAAACATGGCATGGGTAGTTCAATAGTCAATAGGTTGGTTCTGTTGTGGTTCACAATGAACTTCACTAGTTCTTATCCAAGTAGTGTTGACTATTGCTGCCAACAGCTATGATCACTCAAGGAAATCAAACTCATGAGAACAGAAACATAGCATATGCAAAACAGAGTAATAAAAGATCTCTAAGCAATTATAGAATGGAAATCTTAATCTAAGCTACACTTATATCATCTAACAGAGTTAACGCTTTAGCTAATTCAATGTTTATACTATTGAAAACAAACAATAATGCTAATCTACAAAGAGGATGACCTTTGTTGGGTAGTGGGCCTTTGCCGCTTCAACAGGTCAGCTGTTGAAGTCTACAGGAAGCTTGCTTTTAATACACACATTACTCTCACTCACACTTCAAAACATAAAATCAAAAACTCTCTTTAACAACTCAACTCATTCTTAATCATAGATAATCAGAATATGGAGATAAAATGACAATCCATTAATCTTCACTCAGAAATATGTTCTGTACTATCATACACTTCTTACATATTGATTATATGCTAACTCTCATATTCTTCTTCCATCCTTGCCATGGCTATTTAATAGTCTGCATCGTGAAACACAAGGAGGCGAAGTGATTTGCAAATCAATCAGTTGTTAAGTTTAATCATTCGGTTACATCTTTAGCTTCATCCTCATGACACAAAGTGCATGAGGATGAGGCAATCAACAAACTATCCTTATCATAGCAAATAGACGTCCATCAATTGACATAGGAGAGATTTGGCACTTAAATTAGTGCATTGGGCTCTCCCATATGAGTACCTGATCATAACAGATAGATGGTACCGGATCATGATAGAGTGTGGTCGTTGGTACCGGATCATAACAGAGCATGTTCGTTGGTACTGGATCACAATAGGTAATATTTAGTACCGAACGCCTTTGGTACCGGATCAGAAAGCAACAGTCTTGGTGTGCAGGTACCAGATCATGACAGAGATGGTACAGGAACACTAGACATATAGAGGTCAAAGATTCACATATCACAAATCAAGCATTAGTACATGAAATATTTAATTCCTTAACTCAATAAACCACAAAATACATGAATTAACCATACTTTACCTTATGACCTTATTACTGGCAATTGGTAGCATTCGTTTCATTGACTCAAGCTTTAGGTAGGCCAAAAAGGTATAGGTGAAGAGTATAATACGGTAATGAGAATGTCAATTTCAGGTCTCAACAACTACCATGGGTAGGCAAAGGTAGAACAATCCCAAAGCTCCACTACTTCCCCGAGTTCAACTCCCTTGCACCTTATGTGAAAGGAAAGTACAATCCCACTCACAAATGTCCTTCTCTTCTCGAGATACGTAGTTTTATCTAGCTTCCTCAAAAACCTCTTTCTCTTGCCACTCCACCAAGTACATCCCCCACTACTACAGATTCATCAACCACATGCAAACAAAATATACGAACAAATTTTGATGGTGCCATAAGCACGAAATATGGGCATTACACTTATCATTTCCCATCTATCCCATACGTCCACCACACATTAGCTATGGAACACCACACATATATTCCTGAGCTTCCTCCAACACTCCATACCAATGCTATTGTGAATGTAATTCATTATATTTCTTCATCAATCCTCGATCAAAGGGGAGGTCCATGTCCTCCCACCAAACAACCACACAATATCCCATAGTGTTGGTGCAATTGGGATGGCATTATGGGACCACCGTCCATATCTAATCCCTTTTCCCCACTTTCATTTTTTGGTATAGGATCCCATAAGCTCAATTTTCCGAAACATTTTTAGCCACTTACATAGTCATTTTCCTCGGGTGATCATTTTTACTTTTCCCTGGTGGACCATCTTTCCATAACACACTCAGGTACACCTGCTCATGTTCAAAATTATCAAATAACTATAATATGTTCTTTATTTTCAAATATTGTTCATCTCAGGTATTTGGTTTTCATGTGTGCAGGTACTTGGTCATCACAAATCAGTGCAGCCCCTTCAGGTATATGATTGACACTGGCATGCAATCATTCCCTCTGAATATCAATTGCATCTCCCAAGTCACACCCCTTGACATTTTCTTGTAGGATCCTCACATCGAGATCTGTAGTACTATCACCTCCATTGCATTTTGGTACTTTCACCTGGTAGCACTCTCCCCTACATGAGTTGTCCCATTCATAGTCCCCTTGGTACTTTGACACTCATGCTTCTTTCACCCCCTAGGGATGGCAGTCCTGATAGTCTTACGCATATTCGAGAATTATTCACATACTCTTTCTCCTCATTATTCTAGCTTTCCCAAATGGACTCCTAGGATATCTCCTCATGTTTCTCATTTGACTACACTCCTAAAGTAGCATTAAACCTCCATCTATGTTTTCCCACAAACAAATTTCCCTCCATTCATTTACCTGATACAGAAACCCACCCATGCCCCCCCCCACCCTCCACCAGTTCTCCACGCAACTTGCGCCCTCACAGGCCAAGCCATATTTCACCGTGACACTCATTTCTGTATCTGTACACTCAGCCCAAATTATTCTTTATTCATTTGGTCGTTGTAAAAATCCTTTTGTTTCCAACATTTACATAGCTTTTTTGTCACCCTTGGTGACCTTCTTTTTTCCAGCAAAGCAACCCCTGTCTCCCTTGGTTGGTACATTATTTACCTTCTACTCTTATTGACATCATCCATAAACCTCGAGTATCCCACAGTCCATATACCCCTAATCTCTGAGTTTGTCCTCTTTTTCATGCCTCTAGCACAATTTAACCCATGTCTAGTCGTCCCCCTGACGTTAGATCCAGTTTCACAGTTTCTTCCACTCACACTTTAGATATATCTCCAACCAAGGGAAGTCATGAGTCTCACCGCATATTGAATCCATCCATGTCCCTCATCAGTTCCTAATCTCATCCAATGGATTTTATGAATCCATTTTCTTCTTGGAGTCACGTCTCCCTTTCTATTGACATCAACATAGTTTCCAGGAGGGAAAAAGTATCTTGAATCTCATTACCTTTACAATGAGGAGTATCAGATGGAACAGAGAGAACAATCATTGCACTCTACTATCATTGACCCCCATAACATTCGACGTCAACACACTCTCATGTTACAATGGGTCTTACTATGAAACTATTGTAGTTGTTTTATAATAGCCAAAGACTTCTTAATTCACTTGGCCTTCAATGCCTACGAGTCCTCGACACTTATTATAGGTTTCATCATCTCTTTTCAGAGTATTTTCACCACCAGAATCGTCATTTGCCATTATCAAACCACCTTGGAGGGTGCTACAGTTATCTACATCAACATACAACTTCAGTTATTGTCTTACATATTTGAGTTACATGACATGAGCATGGGACATGCCCGCCTCCTTTGTACACAACTTTTATTTTTCCTACACCAAGAGAAAGGTTTAGTCCCACAATTTCCCCTCTCCTTCTGATGGGTCTCTCTTGAAGTTCCTCTCAAAACTCTTTCTTACAATGGTACTCTCAATAGAAGAAACATTGATGTATTTCAGATATACGTATGCTCCTAACCTCACACATCAGGGAGCATCTATTATCACTGAAATTCCATCTGAAAATGGTCACAGGAATCCAGCATCTCCAAACACCTATTAGTTCATTCATATCCCCAAAAATACATTTCCAAAGGGAACAAAAACTATACAACTAGTTATAAAATTGACATGCGCAGAAACACTATAGGAAGCGCACGCATGTGCGTAGGCCAAAGAATCCAAAAACGTGCACATGTGCTCGATGCGTAACTGTGTAGGATGAAAGTTGTGTACTCCTATGAACGATGTATTTATGGTTCTTTTCGGCCCCTCACCCACTTCAGGTTCAACTCCCAAGTTGATTTGACCCTCAAATCCGAGCTGAATCCGAGTGGGGGGCTTGTCAAAGACGTAAGGGTGCCCTAAAGGCCCCCTTGTTCACACTAAAGAACGGTTGGATAATGCCTCAAATATTTTCTATAAAAAGAGGCCATGGGTGAACTATGAATTCAATAATGTCATTATATTGTTATTCTATCTCTATTCTCTTACAAGGAATCTCTTTCCTTTTGTAGCATACTAGCATCATCTCAATAATCTACTCACCTCACCTCTTGAGGGAATAAGCTTGGATTTATTCACCATTTAATTTCTAGTTTTCCATTTGTAAAAAGATCTATCACATAGGGGACTCAAGAACCCTCCCTTGGAGGAAGAGGGGATCCATAAGTCCTCCCTTTGTTTTGGTGTTTTCCCACTAATATAATCTCTCCATTGGTGGCATGAATATTTGGTCAATTGTTTGATTGATTTTGGTTATAATTTCCTTATGCATTTTTGTTTTGTTTCTTTAGTTGTTATTATCTTACTTGTTCATTTATTTCATGTGATTGAGACATTTTATTCATACACTAAATTTTGTCATGTCCAATAGACCCAAATGGACTTGCAAGTGTCCCTCTTTTTCTCATTCAAGTGGAGAAAAATATACAACAATTAATATGGATAGGATTGTTGCCTTATCTTCCCATTCTTGGACCTCTTGTCTTCCTCTCATATGTTGCACACATGATTTCCTCAATATGATCCACATCCCAAAGATCCTCTACCTCTTCCTCGTCACTTTCCAAACCTTCCCTCGTGGTTGCGACTCTCTTCTTGGTATTCACCTTGTATTGGTAGGGTACTCTGCTACATGTCTTTTTAGTTTTTACCAATATCCACTTCATTTGGTCATCTGTTAAGAACCTGAATAGATCTACAAATATAATCACCAAAAATATTGAATACAAAATAGATCCATAGAGCAGATAGAAGAAACCACACTTTATGATTACCAAACCCTTGAGGTAGGGAAACATCATACAATGGATCCTATTATGGAAGGGATCATCTCCTGTTCACTTGCCTCTTCGAGGGGGCATCCTCCTATTGAGCTACCACTCCAAATACAATATTTCTCTTCATGTTCCCCTGCATTTCTTGAACACCTTTATATAGTGCTACCATCACCTAAGAACATTCTAGAGGAGGAATATTCTAGAAGTAGAACCTTCTAAAAAGTCCTCTTTAATTTATTATATCTAACTACCCATTTATTATATCTAACTACCATAGTGGGCCTTATTTAATAATATAGTGGACCTAGTCCACCTTACATTGAATGACCTCCACTATTATCACTATGGGTCCTCTGGGCCCCCCTACTACCTCTCTAGCTACCTTACATTCCATCCCCCTTATGAAAGAGTTTTCCTCAACGCTTGATGTACAATCATATACTAGGGTCCCATGGATAATTGTGGACCATAATGCTGAAGAAGACTAAAGAACCAAGGTCCCATGTAGAAAGGAAAGCCACCATGATGAAGTATTCCAACCTCCATTGTAAACCAGGGTCCCATGTCCAAGTGATCATGTGAACTCCACACGGAAGATATCGGCACCCAATAACCAACTGAAAATGATTCTCCCAATACTGACACCTATCATGTGGATCCAAATAAGAATATTCATCCACACAGTGGGAGAAGATCAAATATGAATATGGAAGGAAAAATACCATTTTAAAATATGTAGGTTGGACGTTGGTAACTAACTCCTGATGTGAGACATTGATTTTCTCTACAAAAGGTGGAGTAGAGTCATCAAATAAAATATGGAAGTGGTTGTCATCCCAGAAATAACAACTATCCATATACCAATCATCGCAATCTTCCTCGAGATCATACCAAGAATATATTTCTTGATTATATTCATCCTTGATGTCCACCATAATAAATCTCTCTTGCATGTTATCCAATGAATTTTGAATACTACGAAAACTATCATTGAGGCCGTTTGTGAGGCCATCTACAAAGGCATCCAATTTATCAATCAATGTGTTATACAATTGGGATTTGAATGTTTCAAGAATTTATTTGAGGGATTGAGAGGAAATATCCATCTGATACCCTATGAAATCTTCGGTCCCGTGGCTGTCATGAAAAAACCCAAAAAATAGAACAATAACCTACTACAAAGAATCGCGGTGTTTTCTGGAAAAACCCTGAAAAACCGTTGAATTTAAAATGCTTATAACTTCATTTCCTGGACTCCATTTTGGATGATTTTATTTTTTAATTGGGTGAAATTGTGAGAGGAACTTTGATATTTAATTTTTTTGTGAAAATTCAGCCTCCATCTACTACAAAAATAAAACAAATCGCACCGTCGTCCACAGAAAAAACCCTAAAAAATTGCAGATTTTAAAACTTCAATATCTTGACTTCCCAGACTCCGTTTCGGACGATTTTGTTTTTCAAATTGGGTGTTGTGTTGAGAGAAACTCAGATATACAACCTGTTTCTACAAATATTGCACAGAAATATGCCAAAAATGTTTGTAATGTCGCAGCCCTCATTGTTTTTTTCGAAAAAAAATCTACAAAAATAAAAAAGATTTGCCCACAATGTCTGCCAAGGAAAATGCTTTGATACCACTTATTAAGAACATGAATAGATCTACAAATATAATCACCACAAATATTGAATACAAAATAGATCCATTGAGCAAGATAGAAGAAACTACACTTTATGATTACCAAACCCTTGAGGTAGGGAAACACCGTACAATGGATCCTATTATGGAAGGGATCATCTCCTGTTCACTTGCCTCTTCGAGGGGGCATCCTCCTATTGAGCTACCGCTCCAAATACAATATTTCTCTTCATGTTCCCTTGCATTGCTTGAAAACCTTTATATAGTTCTACCATCACCTAAGAACATTCTAGAGGAGGAATCTTCTAGAAGTAGAACCTTCTAAGAAGTCCTCCTTCATTTATTATATCTAACTACCATAGTGAGCCTTATTTAATAATATAGTGGACCTAGTCCACCTTACATTGAATGACCTCCACTATTATCACTATGGGCCCTCTGGCCCCTCCTACTATCTCTCTAGCTACCTTACATCATCATCCATCATGATCGGGTCCAAGGGTTCCTCCTTATTTCCCTTATCCTTTCCTCCTTCCATTTCTCCCTTTTCTGTCAGTTCTTCCCCCCTTCCCCCATGCACGCAAGGAAGTTTATCTATTTGATTCCATTGTCATTACACCTTTTTTGTATAACAGTATCTTGATAGAAGTATAAAACTATCTAATGTGCCTTCCTCGAGGTCCTCATAGAAGTTCTTGATCCATTTCACTGTACTACTTTGCTATATCTACTGCAAACTCTATTATAAATCCTGCCACAATACTGTCGAGCCAAAAGTCTACTGTGCGGGTGAATTTTTTGTTTACCTATTGTAACTTCTCAAACTGTACTGAGGTCCACTCTAACTATCGGATCTAGTTCGTTGCATGGTTATCCTTCAACCTTAGTATCCACTCCTGGAATAAGTGTGGAAAATCAAAGAAAAAGACTTCATGTAAATCAATAAACACATATTTCTCAAGATATTTGCAGGGTGTTATTCTAGGGTTTTTGTTATGTTTTTGTGCAAACTCCAACTCTTTTTTCCTTATCCATCTTTCGATCTCTTATTTTTTGGGATTCCATAGTCTCAACATCCCCTTCTAGTGGCTCATTTCTCTCTGCCCTAATATTTTCTTGATCTATCTCCGACAGACCTTCAACTTATCTCATCTACTCAATCCTCTTCTATTCCTACCAATGACAACAAAACCATTTGTTGGTTACTCTGTCCTATATATTTTCTGAGTTTATTGACCCATGTTTCATGTCTGTTCAGGGTTCCAACAAAGCCTGTAAGACTATCGTCCCTCCTGGTAAACCAGAAGGTAACATAGCGCATAGGGTGCACTGCACCGTCTCACTCGAGATAGTCTTAATGGGTGGCTACAATACTCATGTACTTACAACCTAGGATTGAGTGAGATATTTGATAACTATGTATTGGGAGTGATATTGTAACTTATTAACACAGTATATCATTATCACGATTTATGCAAGAAATATAATAACTCATTCATTTAGTGCACTTATATCTACTGAGACAATGAATAAATGCATGCATTCAATCACATAACACATATGTTACTGTGGTTCAACCCCACCTGGGCTACATCCAAAAATATGTGGCTCTTGGCTCTTTTATTATCGTCGTTTTGTCATTACAGCATCTCACTCTTTACAATTCACCTTCGTCGAGTCAATATCTATTATGAGGTAGACTAGACCACACTAGGTTCCTCAGCCTACAATCCAACCCTCAAGATCTACCCTCCTCTATCCTCTCTAGCTCAAAATCTTACAAAAGTAGGTCATACAAAAAAATATTACATACCATTCTTTTCCTTGTATT
>ML810691.1:65892-78228 GCA_009831015.1 Picea engelmannii
GGGAGGTTGGGGGTGCAAACCAACCTCGTTGATTTAAAATGGGAGTGGATAGTCCTGTCAAGAAAAGATGGGGTATTTTTCGGAATCCCTTTGGAAGAAACTTACTTAGACCTCCACGTTTCAAGAAGAAGCTATGTGAGTGATAAGTGACTTTTGTGTGTGAGTGAAAGTGTGCCAATTTTTAGTGAATTAGATGTCACCTTGCTGCATGTGGACTTCGCTTGGTCCTTTACAAGAGTTTGAATACCTAATTAACTAAGTGCCTTTGGTACAACCTTGCGTAATTCAAAATCCCTAGGAAGCTAGCATGTGGACATGTGGGTCTATTACTATCATTTTAAATCCCTATGGTGATGTAATCTAAGGAAAGCTTGAAACTATCCTAGATTGAACATGTGGGCATGTATGGGCCTGTTACAAACCTTTATACTTCCCTAGTGTTTTGATCTAAGAAAGCATAGATTCAAATACTATCCTAACTTTGTAGCATGTGGGCATGTATGGGCCTGTTCCAATATTAAGATGTGTTTGAAAAATAAAACTAAGAGGGGTCCCAAGAAGGGCATTTGTCCTCTCCTAAAGGTTTTAAACTTTGTTAAGGAAGGTGAAATTGTTTCACAATCTTTTTCTGATTCTCAAGGTCTCTTGAAGGCGCGAGAGAAGAGCATACTAAGCGATTGTAACTTAACTTCTAGTCCCAATGTGAGTTGAATGTGATTAAAAATGATTTTCCACCTTATATTATAAGTCACAACAAGCCATCCATGTGGCAAAAAGCAAAGAAGGGAAATTGATTTTATCCTCCTAAGTGCCTATGTGTGTTGGACTAACCCCTTTATATGATGAGGGGACTAAGTGTGGTGTTGCTTTAAAACATTTTTGACATCATTTTTAAGAAGGAAAATGGCCTTCCCCACATCCCAACAACTCACAATGTGAAATTTTGCTCAGATGTGCAGCCCCTAGTGCAAACAGAGGCGCACAGAGCGCAGGTGTGCGAACAGAGTTGAGTCAAAAAGCGCATGCGCGCAGAGAAAAGTTGTTACTTAAGCGCATGCATGCCTGATGCGCATCTGTGGGGTGGAATACCCATGCACCTGTGACAAACGGCTGAGAAAGAAAAATCTGGATGGATTTATCTTAATTCTCCTTTGAATTGGATGGTTGGTAGGTCGGCCTAGGCCGGTTAGTGCACCTGCAAGTTAATTAAACTAAAAGAAGAGAAAAATAAACCCAAATGAGGTAGGAATTTGATACCTTTCCCCAGTGGAGCCGCCAATCTGTTGTGCCTCTTTCGTCACCTTGGTGAGAAAATAAGAGGTGCTTGCAAGCTCAATTGGGTCTACTGAGCAGGACAGATGTAGAGGAAAGAGTTAGAGAAAGAAAAACAAAACTATAAGCAAGAATTAAACTAATAAAAACTAAAATCAAAAGCATAGGGACATAGAGATAACAAGAACAAAAAGACCCATGTCACCAATGTTTGAGGCTTTATCTATTGATGAAAACAAAGCACCAAGAAGAAAGGGGATTATGAGTCCCTTCTTCCTCCAAGGGAAGGCTCTTGGACCCTCACTAGTAGCTCTTCTTACAAACAAAGAAAATGAAAATGGTGATGAAAGAACTCTTTGCAAATCCACTCAAGGGAGAGGTGGATTTCTCAATGAAATGGTGCCAATGTGCTCTTGTCAAGGATGGAGTCCTTAAAACAATATAGGTAGCATAACATTACATAGAATTCCTTGAGAAAATGAGGTGCATTCATGGATTTTTATAGCATTGCTTTGGGATTTTGTTTAACTGCCTTGTAGTGTGAAAAGAGGCCATTTAGGGAATTTTTAGGTCTTTGACCAGCCCACCATTCGAATCCATCCCGGAATTGGAGGTCAAATCAGCTTGGGAGCTGAACCATAAGTGGTTGGGAGGCCGACCACATTCATAAATGCACTGTTTAGTAGGTGCGCAGATTTTTGCACTAACAGGCGTGCATCATGCGCGTATGCGCGCTTTCTACGTTCATGTTCCGCGCATGTGCGCGTGCGCCTAACTTCTGTAAAGCGCTCTTTAATTTTTCACTACTTTGTATAGTTTTTGACCTTTTTTTTGAGTGCTGTGATATTAATTCAAGGCCATGAATGACTTCATTACTATTTTACGATGCTGAGTTCTTGTAACCATGTGCGGACGAAATTTTAGTGATAACACCCTCAACATCAATATTTCCCTGGAGCATGGGTTCATATTCCACAACTCTGACTCCCTTTTCTTGCCACGCTTAACTTTCCATATTTTTCGATATTAATGAAT
This sequence comes from Picea engelmannii, assembly GCA_009831015.1. Classification (NCBI taxonomy): domain Eukaryota; kingdom Viridiplantae; phylum Streptophyta; class Pinopsida; order Pinales; family Pinaceae; genus Picea; species Picea engelmannii. The sequence goes on from ML810691.1 coordinate 68,200, forward strand.
GACACAATGCGTCATGATCGATCATGGCCCCCTGTCCCCACTTAGCTTCCTTCGGATATTCAGGAATTTGATGGAAATAATGGTGAGGATATAGGTGATAAAGTTACTACTTTTTGTATTTGGTGCTCGTCCAATTCTCTTAATGAAGATTCTTTTCATTTGAGATTGTTTCAATGCACCCTCACGGGGGTTGTAGAGAAATGGTACATTGATCTACCAAGGGAAACATGCGGTAATTTTAATCAGATGGCGTTAGTATTTATAAACCACTTCCACTTGTCAGTTCATTATGATGCCACCATAGAACTCATGTCGGCCCTCCTCTAGGAAAAGGATGTTATCGGAAAAATCGGTAAGTGCAGACACAAACAGATCTCCCTAGTTTCACCTTAAAGCCAGAACAAAAAAAGAGAGGGTATAAAAATTTCCCTAAGTTTTAATTATCAAGCATACTAACTAACAAGAAATAAATGACATACCTTTTAAATGTTGCTTATCTTCGCTAGTGTCATCCTTGCTCCATTCCAAAACTTATGGGATGTTGAACCTGTAAAAATAGATAAGCCAATGAAGTGAAAGCAACAATGTATACTTAACAAAACCTATGTATGTGATCAAGGAGTCATACAATAAAATAAGAAAAATTTTATGGGAAAAAATATATATTACTATATTAGAAATATGAAAAGGAGAATACAATCGATGCCTTGATGTTGTAGAGTGTTGTAAGATAAATCAGTAAATGTAGACATAAACTAATCTCTCTAGATCCACCTGGATCTAGAACAAAACAAGACAGATCATGGTGCTTTCCCTAGGCTGTAATCATCGAATCTATTGTCAAAGAAAGAATGAGTGACATACCTTAAATATAGCTTTCTTATGTCTTTGTTGTCCCTACTTCGCTTCAGTTCTCTTGTGATATTGATCCTGTAATGAAACACAAACCAACCAAAGTGAAAGAAACAGTAATATATTGAATGAAAACCTATGCATGTGATCAAGGAGTCATGCAATAAAATGAGAATGATTTTATGGGAAAGAAACATGCCATTGTATTATATAATATGGAAGAAAGATACAACCATATGCCTTGATGTTGTTAGGTTCCTTCCAACAATTCCTTGCTTCCCACACACTTCTTTCTCCAAGTATTTTGAGACCATGGATATGATAGCTACTCACAATCTATCTTGAAAAAAACAAAGCTCAAAGCCAATCTAACCAAGCTAACAATCTCAAGCCAAATTACACTAACTTTCTCCATGAGAGCTCCTTTCCTTTTATAAGTTGAAGAGGATAATGTGAGGAGATTAGGATGATCCCACTAAATCATGAAAGCGAGTAATATCCAAACCATTCAGAGGCCACCTCACCATAGAATCTTCTCCTTCTAGAGGCATCGAGAAGATGCTCATTTTTCCCATGTATAGGAATTTTCGCACCCTAGCTATAGTGCATCCTGTAGAAACCAGGAATTTCCTCACCCTGTCTATAGTGTAGCTTGTAGAAAACATGAATTTCCTCACCCTGGCTATAGCGCAGCCTATGAAAACTAGGAATTTCCTCACCCTGGCTATAGTGCAGCCTGTGGAAACCATGAATTTTCGCACCCTGTGTATAGAGAAACCTGTAGAAATCCTCCAAAATAGGGTTTTTACAAAGGAAAGTACAACTTCTTCTCTCAGGGAAAGTTCTTCTCACTTCTTTCTTCAGGAATCCATGTTATTGATCCTTATAAAGACAAAGGATAGGTTTACATCATTAACGATTATAGGGATGACAAAAATAATGTGTAACAGAAAGCCCCCCAAAGTATGAAGTTAGAACATAGTGATAGTTGAAATACTTTGTCGAGTGTGTGTAGGGAACAAGGAACAGTTGGTTGGAAACCTACCAATAAATAAGGATATACAGTACAATAATATATCATCACTGAGGTAGGCATTCACATACTCAGAATACAAATGACTGAAAGCATAAATGTCGACATGTGAAGATCCATGTCAAGTAATACAGGTCATGGCCACCAAACATACACTATGGATCCATGCCATTATGAATCAAATATGAACATTGCCACCAAAAATACACTGTGGATCTATGTGTTAAAGACTCAAATTTGTACATAGCCATAAGACATACAATGTGGATCTATGAAAGAATACAAATTGAATATACTCCAATGCAACCTGAATCTGTTGAGAAAAGATTCAGGGTCTTCATCTCCACCACTCTATAGTACATATCTAACCATGAAAATACATGTGCTGAAGTCGAACATGGTAGAAACCACTTGATTATCGGTCATTAATGAATATCATTAAAAAGTTTGAGAGAAATCACCATTAATGTCAATGAATCCCAAGGTACTCTAGTACAATCCAATGAATGTGAATTAATGATTTGAGTTCAAACACTCGGCAAAATATTTCGATCAGGGGTCAATAATGAAAACCCACTATCAAAAGAGAGGAAACCTGCCATTGAGGCATGAAAGTTCCAAGGTACTAATTAATTTCTAAGTCTAATTCCTGGATAATGAGTTGAAGTCGACAGGAAAATACTCGTCATAGGAGGGCCTTAATGTATCCTCCATCAATGACACGAAATGGGAAATAAGATTTGAAGTAGATCAGAGTAATCATTGATTCAGGACTGACTCAGTGATGATCGATGCAATAGAAGGATTAAGGATTGCAGAAATGGACAACACAATAGAAGTCTTTTCCAGGTTGAACTTCTCTTTGAACATATTGATGACACGACAACTGTCTTGGAAAAACTGACTCAACAACAGGGATCACAGGCCAATTTTTAATCTTATAAAGGAGTGTTATCAAGAGATGAGAAAAAGTTTCCAACCTAGACACAAATCAAGTGAAAGGATGTCAAATTCAAAAGCGACTCTTCCATGGAATACAGGTTTAGACACATTTCTTTCCTAATTTTTCCCCTACCATTTCTGGCGAGTACCTCTTTATTTTTACACAAGCTTGAGGAGGATAACATATGCTTGAACTGTAATCTCATCCTTCAGATGAGTCCATCAGATCATGTTTAACGAACCCTAAGAAGGAGTGGTTCGGTCCCATACGGGCCTTTCGATGTTTGTTTTACGAGTCCAAAGAAAGAAAACTCATGGGTTTTTCATGTTTAGAGAGTTTTAAAAACACTTAAAGAGAACTCTCTCAGTTCCTTTTTCATAAATTAGTTTGATGGGACTGAAAACGTGATAACCTACTACCCATCAAACATTTTCTTCGAATACTTTTATGAGTGTGAAAAGAACAAGGTCGCTCGACAATCTTTTCATGTTTAAAGAGTCTGAAAAGAGCTTAAAGGGAACTCCAAGGGGTTCATTTTTCGTATAATCTTTACGAGTTTGAAAAAATGATAAAAGTATACTCAGTTACATTCTCTTGTATTTACGAGCATGATAAAGAGAAAATACTAAGATCGGTAACTTATTCTCATGTATTTACGAGCATGAGAAAGAAAAAGACTAAGCTCGAGATTGTTTTCTTTTTTACGCAAGCTTTAAAACAAAACAAAACTATGCTTGGGATAGATTTTATTTTTACACAAGCTTAAAACTAGCCAAAACTATGCTTGGACCTAGTTTCATTTTTACACAAGCTTGAACCATAGAAAACTATGCTTGCGACTTCCCAACACATGGTTCACAAATTCGCATGGTTGGTACTTAACCTCCAGCTTGAGAAGCTAGCAATTTAACTTCAACATGAAGTCCAGAGGTTGAGGTAAATGCCCACCAAGCTTTGTTTCATCTAACTGCAAAGGAGAATGAAATGAATATTCAAATACTATATGTAGGACTTGACCCAAATGGAGAGGGGGAAGTTGTTTCATTTTTTAACGAGATTGACACATGAGAAGAACTATGCTCATGACTCTAGGTATAATCCCTAGACCACTGTTTCATTTTTAACAAGTTTGACACAGAAACGGGAACTATGCTCGTAAGATTTGTTTCATTTTTTAATGAGGTTGCTATAGAGACGTGAAAACTATCCTCAATTGGTTTCATTTTTTAACAATCTTGAAAGGAGAAAAATATGCTCAAAGTTGGTTTCATTTTTTAACGAGCTTGAAATCAGAAAATCATGCTCGAAGCTAGTTTCATTTTTTAACGAGATTGAAATCATAAAATCATGCTCAAGGCTCTTATTGATCACGACTTCCAAGAGGACAATACTTTGGAAGGACACCATGTCAAGGTACAAAACTAGGTCATGGCTTCCAAAAGATCTTCATTCGATGGAAGAAACACACTCTGGAAGGAACACATGTTAAGGGTCGCAAGAGGGGTAAAGAGGTTAGGCTCCAATATCCCTACCGAAGAGGTCACCATGTCAACTACCAGATCCAATTCATTATCATCGGTAGTGGAAGGCATGGGAGAAAACACCACATAATTTACCTGTGGCAGGGGTGATGTTGTTTGCATATGAGAAACACTAAGGGAGGTAATCCAATTAGGACTGATAAATGAAAGTTGATCAATAGTCACAATTATTCCATCGTGAGGGAAATATATCATACGAAAAAGAGTGGACACAATAGCTTTCATGGCATAGACATAATCCCACCCAAGGAGTAAAGACAAATCCAATGGGTCTTATACTACCATAACATCAATAAAGATAGTTTTCCCACCCAAAGTTAGAGGAAACTGAGGAAAGGTCCCTAAAGGTTGACTGGTTCTTCTGTTAAAAGCTGACATATTCTACATAATTGGCACAAGCTGAGGACAACCCAAAGATTGCCAAGCAATAGAGGACAAAATACTAATAGACACACCTTCATCTATCAACGTCTGAGGAATGTCCCGACCAAAAACCTGTACTGTAATCTGGAAAGGAATTTGAGAGGGAAGATGAGGTCTAGTTAGCACACCCCAATTAAAATGGATGGCCTCATTACTTGGAGGGGGTTCCATGGGAGAAGGAGGAATACCCCCTAGCATGGGAGAGTTTGTATCAATATCAGGTTTACTCTCAAGCGAGAGAGTAGGATCAAATAATAATGAAATCAAATTGACCACTTGGGTTTCATTCTCCAAGGGGAGAATGGGGTCGACGGGTGGAAACAGATCGACTCTTTTAGTTTCATTCTCTAATGGGAGAGTGGGATTGACCGAGGATGGGATCAGATCAACCACTTGGGTTTCACTCTGGAATGGGAGAGTGGGATCGATCAAGGATGGGATCAGATCGACCACTTGGTCAACTGGTTCAACTAAGTACATGAATGGATTGACGACAAGATCAATCGGACTGACCGATGAAGGGGACGGGTTGATTATTCCATCAAATACATGTGGGTCGAGAGTAATCTTGCGATAAGAATCTAGAAGTTGAGGTGGTGAAACAGTCATGTCTTCCAGTAATTTCAAGGCTTCGTCCATACGAGGGAAAATGTGATTTTGATGGCTCCCTCTACATAACCTACAAGGAAACTTGACTCTACTTTTCTTCTTCCCAAGGGTATTTTGACTAGTTGACGGGAGGTCATCAACATGTTGTTCAGAGGATGACGACATGGGTTGGTGAGGGTGTGTAGACCACACTTCTATAACCTTGGATAGACCAGGGAAATCCTTAAGAAGATGACTACCCTTACAAAGCTTGCAAGGGTACCTGGGTTTATGGGTTGTTTGGGTGATCTTGGTATTATCAACATTCCCATCACAATTAATAGTAACTGGTTTCTTTCCAACACGTTTAGCAGTGGTTGGAGGTGTATATCCTTGTGTATTTTTCTTCTTCTTACTCTTCCTTTTCTTCTTCTTCTTATCCACCGGGTTACTATATTTAGAGATTTCACTTGGCGAAGAATATGAAATGGAAGAGGACCTTGCAAGTGAAGAAGGAGAAGAATATCTTACTGGTGAAGAAGGTGAAGGATCAACATGAGGTTGATGTTCTTGGGGGGAAGTTCTTACAAATGAAGCACTAACTGCATTCAGGACTACCTGAGTGGATAAAAACCATACCGATAATCCAATTGTGAGACCTGGAAGTCTCAAAGTAGCGATGTGAGGAGGACCAATGTTTCTGTAACAAGGAAAAACAAAAGGTTCCCTTAGAGAAGAGGTTCCTTCATCGGTCATTTTAGGAATTGACACCATTAAAAACAAAAATCCAACCTAGAGTCCACTAGGGAAACAAACAACACAGGTTAAAAATCTAGTAAGCAAGCAAGCAAACAAAACCTTCTCACAATGAGCACACTAGTTGGTGATGAAATCCAATGTCGTGGGAACAAAGTAAGAAGGGGTTGAGATAGAGTGGGTGGAAAAATTATGTTGACGACCTGCTTAACAGACTTACACCCTGATGTAAGCTCCCACACATAATTGTGGGTATACCCTCCAAGGAGCCTGAGTGAGTTTGGCCAACGTCAATTCCAAGTACTGTGAAGACTTTCCCCTCCATAGTCACCTCGTGTAATGACCCTAAAGAGATAGGCCACTAAGGTTACCAATTACTACAGTAATTCCTGGGGAAATAGTCGACAGTTCAATCCACACGCAAAGGCTGGGTGTCTAGCCCAAAATCAACTTGAAACACTTCCACTCATCATTGTGGGTATACCTTAAAGAAACCCCCAAAATACATGCAATCTCTACACCAAGACCAACAAAGAAGGGTGAGTAACTCTGCTAGTCTTAATGAAACCTCGTGATTGACCCTTGTGTTAGAAGGGCTTCCTAGGACAAATTGTAATAAGTGGATTTATCTCTCCCTAACTCAAGATTCTATTTTTGTTTGTAGCTTTGGAAAGTTATCTTTCACACCTATTCCAAATCCCTACAACTAATCCAATGTAGGTTTTCTACCAGAAAATATAAAAATGTCTAATCAATTTTTATACGCACTTTATTTTATGGCTGTTGTTAGTCAAGAGGAAAATGGCATGGACAATATGGTGTTTTGACCAACTCGAAAGTAATGCAAAGAGATGAAGATGCAATATTTTCATTTCGATGAAAGCTATGCTACGAAAAGGAGAATTTTTTTATCATTCCCATATGCCCAATGTCCCAAAATTTTAAAACTCATCAATATCAATATCTTCAAGAAATGAGCAAAATAGACTATACACCAATACACAACTCATGGCCCCCGAAAACCAAAAAATTCCAAGAATCATGCAATTTCACTACTTCAGTTGCAAGGATGCCCCCAATCTAATGTAAACCAGGAAATTAGAATTTTTGTTTCAAAGAGACACTAAAACCAATATCAAATCACTTCAAAACAAAAACAACCCAAACTAAGTTTCTCTTTTACAATGATTTATTCATAAAAAGAAGCCTTCTTTCACTGAAGAATTCTAAAGAAAAACAACACTTTGTAACTGAAAGACACTCAAAGCAAGAGACCAAATATTTCAAAAGAAAAAAAAAAGTAATAATGAGGCAAAGATGGCAAAAAGAAGTTTCAAAGTTGTCAAGCAGACTGTAAAAAGATCATCATCAAACCCAAAAATTCACCCCAAAACCAAATCCAAGGTATGGGTAAGGAGAAACCATCAAAAATCAAAATTTTCACAGTTTTCACAGGCTGTAGACTAAAAGTACGAAAATCATTGATTTTCACAGGCCAGGTATGTTAGAATATAGAATATGGTGTGCTCGTTTTACCATTGACGATACCCTCGTCACCCAACCACAGCCCGAAGCCTCCCTCCGAACACCTTACCCTTGACTGAGAATTCCTCCGGAAGCAAACCCTAGGCTAGATAACCAAACAAAGAGTAGTGCATCAATCCCCAAGGATAGCGCATCACAAAATAATGATCAGATGCTCCAAACCCTAGCCAAGAGATATCCAAGCCAATACTAAAACTAGTTGTTGTTGCACCTGCACTTGCAACCCTCCTCCAAACCTGCGCACCAACTGCAACTACAGTGCACACCAACTGGGAAAACTACAGTCCTGAGATGCTGTCAAATGAGAACTGGCACCCTATATTTATAGTAATCCTTCCAGTTTGTTGGGGCCGACTTCTCCTTCTAGGTATGTGTCTGTTCAGTATATTATTATTAATTCTGGCCGACTTCTTCTCTTGGAAGCTAATAGCCTAATATAAATTATCTTCTTGAGCCGACAAGGCTTCTAGGGTTATTAGCCAACTCATTAGGGTTTCTCTTGCTTTTTGGAGTCTTCTATTCTTGTTAGGTTCACACATGGGTTAAATACCTCCCGCAACTACCATAATATTAACACTCCCTCCTAGCTAGAGAGGTATTTACGGGTAATGGACTTGAGCACAAAACATACCATTTACCCGGTAGCATCAATATAGTCATCTATACTATTTCATGACTAGATCATGAGCATCACCATCACCATCAGCTACATCATCTCTCGAAACCATACTTCATCTGAGTAGTTAGATATGATGCTGGATAAGTCACTCTCACCATGGAGTGATACAAGAGGAGTAAAAAGCTCTGAACTGTTTTCTGTCTGAAAATCTTTGTTCATCATTGATCTGAATGATCATCTCCAATAATCTGTTGATAGTCTTCAAGGAAATTAGAAGAAGGATAAAAAACACCTGTGTCTATTCATAGTAGTACACAACTACAATTCAGTGGTTAACTACCACATCAAGTAACACACAAGTACTTGATCATCAACGTATAGTTGTGAGCAGTGAAACACATTCACCACAATAGTCCTCATCTACTATCATATAGTCTTCATAAAAAACATCTGAGAGCATCCTGCATAGAAACAATGTTATGATAAAAATGGTATCATCTGGGCCAATATTTCACTCACGTTTGTGAGATCTGAAAGAATGTCTGCCACCACAGTAGTCTTCATCTTCATAGAAACAATGTTATCATAAAAACTGAATCAATTGGGCCAATATTTCACTCACGTCTGTGAGATCTGAAAGAGTGTCTGACCTTAGTATAGAATATCAACAATGATCATCTGGTCCAATATTTCACTCACGTCTGTGAGATCTGAAAGAATGTCTGCCCTCAATATATAACATCAATAATAATCATCTGGGCCAATCTTTCTCTCACATCTCTGAGGTCTGAAAGAATGTCTTCCCTCAACATAGAATATCAATAATAGGTTATCTGCCCCATTCTTCTCAACCAAGGAAGAAGGATTGTTTCTGATTTCTGAACCTGGACCATTTCCCACCCTGGGCCATTCTTCCGACACTAAACAAAGTGTAACCTGGAGAGAATGAGTCTTCCCTCAAGAAATGCTTGGACCATTCCTTACCCTGGGCCATTCCTCCGAAACTAAACAAAGTGTAACCTGGAGAGAATGAGTCTGCCCTAAGGAATGACTGTCCTGGACTATTCCCCACCCTGGGCCATTCCTCCGATACCAAACAAGGTGTAGCTTGGAGAGAATGAGTTTTCCCTCAAGGAATAATTGTCCTTGATTGCTGAACCTGGACTACTCCCCACCCTGGGCCATTCCTCCGACACCAAACAAGGTGTAGACTGGAGCGAATGAGTCTTCCCTCGAGGAGTAACTGTCTGGACCATTCCCCACCCTGGGCCATTCCTCTGACACTAAACAAAGTGTATCCTGGAAAGAATGAGTCTTCCCTCGAGGAATGTCTGTCCTGCATCAACCTCCAAACGGACAATTCTTCGAAACTGCTCACAACTGTGAACTTCGAAAGAATGACTGCCTGGCGAGGAAGACCATTCTACTTGACCACTACTCAGAGTGACTGCCAAGAAGAATGACTATCCTATACCACTCCCCATAAATGGGAAGTCGTTGTCTATGATACGTTAGCAATCATTCTGCCTCCCATGTTAGCTACAATGGGAAGCCACTGTCTGTCATAAATCTCAATCCACTTTCCAAACAGGAAAGCATCTGTCCAATTTGGACTATTACAAAGATAAATGCTCCCTCCTAACTGGAGAGTTATTTCAATCACAAAAATAAATGTTTGCGTACCTTCTTCTGGCTTGGAGAGTCTTCCCTTCTGGTTAATAGAGTTATT
>ML810692.1:0-16194 GCA_009831015.1 Picea engelmannii
AAAGTGACTCTTCCTTGACTTTGTCTATTTCTCTTGGATGTGTGACACTTGTAACTCATCCAAGAGGGTTCTCTCTCCTCTCCCAAGTATAAAAGAATGCTCACCCCCACTCATTTCACATCTATTCTCAGTATACTGTTACTCTACCCAAATCTCTCCCACTCGTCTCTCTCTCTCTCTCTTCTTGTTCTCATTCTTTCTTCTCAAGCTTGTGGCAAGTATTTTCTCAAGCTTGATTCTATTGGAATAAAGAAAAGATTTGGAGGGAATTTCATGGTGCATTGGGAGTCTTCTTGATGCTCCTTATGGTTTTGGTTTGAGGTGATATTGTTGCCATAATTTTCTTGTGGGTTTTCTTGCTTTGAAATTTAATTTAGGATATCCCAAGGAAAGTATTTTTCTTGGTTAAGTTTATGGTAGTATTGCTGTAGACTTAGTGAGCTGCTTGTGTGGTATTGGAAAGTATTTTGCAATTTCTATTTCATGTGCTCACCTCCTTATTGTTTTGTAGCAATATCTCAGTTATTTGCAGGTCACTAAGGTTTTTGGAGAAGCAATTTTCAGATTTGGGAAGTTGCTTGTTCAACCAAGGGGTTCCTCCATTTATTTTCTGTTCTAACTTCTATCATTCCTTGAGGATTTGTGGTTGTTTTTTAGTTCTGAAATAGGCCCTAAATCATATTACATATTCATATTTTTATGGTAAAAATTTCTGTTTCACTAACATAAATTTTTGTGAGTTGTTTTGTACATTTTCAACATTTCCAACAAGCTTTAGCTTGTTGATTTTTGCAGATTCTCACCAGGACAAGGGGAGGTGCTGCCCATTTTGGGCCACAAAACACTCAAGAAGAGCCTCCAACTTGGGGTAACAAAACTCCTTACCTCTCTCTTCTCTTTCCTTGATTGTAAGCAACCCAAGAGAGTATCTAGGGCTTGCATTCTTCATTAAATTCTAATGTTCTGTTTTGTAATAAGTTGTAAATAATTTGTGCCTACACCTAGCAAAGAGGCTTGGATTTGCCACCCATGCTAAATCATAAGGCTAGGATTTAGAAGTAATTTTCTGTTTTAAGTTTTTATTTTTTTTACCCACTTGTCCTTAAGACAAGGTTGTGTGGCTAGGTTTACTTGCTTTCCTTTCAAGTCAAGTTATTTGCTATTTTCATTATTTTTCCTTCAACCTGAAAAGAGGATTGGCTTAGCCACCCATGCAGTATTGCAAGGGTAGTTTAGCATGCTAAATGGTTTATGGTTTATGCTTATAGTTTCATTTAATTTCCTTTTTAGTTCATTGTTTATATGTAATAATAGTTAGAAGCATTTCCTTTTTCATTCTTGTATAAGCTCTTTGAATCATTTTCATTTCCTGTACACTTTCTTTAAGTTGGATCTACAAGCACTTGTTATTTGATCTATTTTCAAGCTCTATATCCTTAAGCACTTGACACAAGTAATATTAATTGCTAAATTAATCTACTTGTAACTCTAGGAGGACAAATTAATCTAGTAAATAGAGAATCCTTTACTGATACAACTTTCACCACCAAAAAGGGGGCTTGTGGTGGCTACTTGGGGTGCTAGATCATGGATGATATCATGGCACTAGGTGTCCTCCTTGTTGAGTGCAAAAGTTTTCCAGGTTAACCTGTGGAGATAGGGTAAGGCCTTGTTTTCCTTTCTTATTGAGCACCCAACAATAATTTTTTCCAAAGCGATAGTAGTATTGGGGAAGTCACCTAGTCTAGGCCTGCAACTTCACCTCACTTTAATTCAACTCTAAAATTTACTCACACAACCTAAGTTTTAATTCCATAACCTATTCTAAGTTGTGCTCTACTTTCATGCAAATTCACTTTCAAGCATTTACATTTCAATTCAGTATTTTGATGGTTGAATGGTTCTTCCTTGAGATTACGCATCAATGCCCTTGGTGGATTTCTTGTCAAGTTTTTCTCTCCTTGAAGTTGCACACTAGTGCTTAAGCTACCTTCCTTGAAGTTGCACACTTCTCATTTGGGGCCTTCAAGCTTGGGTTGTAAGTTGTTACTTTGTGGTAAATGTATATTTGAGCTATATCCTTTCCTATCTGCAAAATCCATAGAGGTTTAGTTCAATTATTTCTTCACAAGTATAATATATCTAAGAAGTGCATATTTCCTTTCATTTGTACATCTGTAAGTAATTGTATTTTTGTATATTGTTGAATCATCTAGCTATTCTTTATTTGTTGATAATTGTTGTAATTGTATCTCACTTAAGTTGTAAAGTTATTCTTTCATTTGTATTTAGATCTTTGTTGTAACTTAATTGATCCCATTTCCCAACCTTAAGCATTAGTCATAGTTGACTTAGGGAAAGGGATGCTTTTCATTAAAGGTGTGCATTGCATTTGCTGCCTCTCATATAGGCTAGCTTCCCCCTACCTTTAATAAACTAAAATTAAGTCCTAGAATTCATTTAATAATGCACATATTAACTAGGGTCTACCCCCTTGGCTTCCCTAGGAGTGAGCCTAGACGAAAGAAATCCAAATTGAGGTGACAATGGGTTTGGATTTAGGAATTGTGCCTCTAAGGACACACTAAGTGGATTGAGATTTTTTCCATGTTTGCAAGTGTGTATAAGGATGAAAACATCTTTGGCGCCGTTGCTGGGGATAAGCCTTTTATCCTTGGTCTAAATGAATTAAGTTAATTTATTCTTTTAAAACTAAGTAATAAATTTCTCCCTAAATTGTTTTAACTTGGGTTGGTTTTTCATTGTTTGCTTACTCTCCAAGTGGCGACTCCATTAGAAAATTATTTGAAGTATAATACTAGGAGAACTTCACAAGGATTGGTTTACTCTTTTCCTAAACCTGAAAAGGTTTATAGGATGAGACTAAATCACCTTTCTCCTGCTAGGCTACTTGAAAGTCTTGGAGAAGAATTAGTCCCTAATATCCAATTCTTGTTTGAAAAAAATAAAAAACCATATGTTTATACTACAACCACTAATCCTAACTTATTAATGATTACTTTATTAAGGCCTTTGGATTTTGCAGCCATTCAAGGTGCTCCTCATGCAATTCCCGACAAATCTATTGAGAAGTTGAATTCTTTTCAGGGAAACAATGCTGTTAGTGCCCATGCTCACCTTTTGAGTTTTGACTTATGTATTGGAAAGTGGTGTCATGGTCATGATGAAGAGGATGTGAAGATGACTCTGTTTGTATTTTCTTTAGAGGGGGATGCTGCTGAATGGTTTTCAGAACATGATCCCAACAAGTTTAGCACCCTAACTGAAATTTATCAAGATTTTAGAGAAAGGTGGGGTGATAAAAAAACAACTGGTACTTACTAGCTGCCCTTAGCACAAGTCCGAAAAAGGAAAATGAAACTATGGATGAATTCAATAAAAAGTTTAATGACTTGGTTAAAAGTCTCCCTACATCTATAAATCCTCCTCCAACATCAATATTAATTCATTATATGGAATCTTTTGAGGGAGATATCAGATATCAACTAAGGGATAAGGATCCACAAACTCTTGTGGAGGCACAAAACTATGCAGTAAGGATAGATAAAAATATGCAAGATGCTAGGAGGTCTAATATTCCTGATTTTTCTAGAGGAACTTCTTCCCAACCTTATGAAGAGAAGAAAAATAAAGTTGAAAATCAAGGGTCTTCTAATGATGACATTAAGGAACTCACTCAATTAATTAAGCAGATGGAAGTTAATCATGCTAATCAGATTAAACAAATGGAGATTGACCAAGCCAATCAAATGAGAAAACATGCTAATCAAGTGAGAGATCATGCTAGTGAAATGAATCCCATGCAAAACAGGTTGATATCCATGGAAAGGGATCAATATAGTAGACCCCAACATAAGCCAAATGATAAATGGCCAAAGAGACCTCCTCCTCAAGATCAAAAGCCACCAAATCCATTCGAATCCACTAACTTGGTTGATCACCAATCTATTATTTATTGTAGACCTTGTGGATAGTTTCATGAGGAATCAACTTGTCAAGTCTTTCTTCAAGTTTGTAGTGAAATGGGACCTTATAGACCAGAAAATGAACAAGTAAATATGTTTAGTCACGAGTATAATGTTGGCATGTATGAAAGGGTGGATTTGATGGAGCATAGTGAGGGGGTAAGTTTCATGAATAATGTTGTGGTGGATAAGGTAACAAAAACGTTTGGTCCTAAGCTTACTCCACAACAAGTGTCATGAATGGCTAGATATAGAGAGGTATTACTTATCAAAGGAATGGAAACAATAATCATGATATGCATCAAGGAAGTATTTTAGGAATGCCTCCTCCCCCTCTTAAAACAATGGTTTATACAAGTTCAAATTTAAATATTGACTTAGGACGGTGGCTAAATAATGAAAAGATGTTGGTACTTGTGTAAAAATTAATGAAGATTCCATCTCAGAGGGAGAAATTACTCAAATCTATAGAAAATCATTCTCAGAACAATGTTGACATTCCACCAGCAGTATCTTACTAGGATGCACCTGTTATTTTGCAGAATATGGATAGGGGAAATGAAAAGAATATAACTTTTTACCTTGCTTTGCTCGTGAATGATTTCATTCTTCACAATTGCATGCTTGACTCAGGATCTAGCTCAAATGTTATGACTATGAAAGTAATGGAACAATTGAACTTGAGGATATCTAGACCTTATCATAACATTTGTGCCATGGATAACAAAATGATTAAGGTGCATGGTTTGATTAAAGGCTTACAAGTACACTTGGCTGCATTCCCAAACATCATGATAGAAATAGACATAGTTGTGACTGATGTAACTGATGCTTGGGGTATGCTGTTATCAAGGAAGACAACTACAGATTTAGGTGGTAATAATAGATTTAACGTATGCCACCATTCCAACTCCAAATGGTTCCATATTTAGATTAAACAGGGAGTTGGAAAGAAAGTGCCATGTTGAGGATCCTAGGAATCCTACAAATAATATTTTGTATCATGAACTAGATATGGGATGTTATGAGATAGAGTCTACCTCTCTAAAATCTACCAATATGGAACTTAATGATGAATCCCCAAACATTAGTAGTGTTTGGGACAACATGGATTCTTTTGATGGGATTTTTATTGAGGAAGATTTGGATAAAATGAAAAATGATCTGACACCTTCAGAATTAGAAATAGAGTCATATTTATCAGTTGAAAATGTGTCATCAACTCACCAGTCATCAGAAGAATCAGTTAGATGTCAGAAATAATCAGATCAAATTCTTGGGCCACATCCTCCTTATTTTTTAGAAATTGGGAAAATCAAGGGAAGAATATGTGATGCAAGTCTAATAGAAGATCATAAGGATGATAAGGTTAGTAATGATAATGTGAAGTATATCATCCCTATGAAGAGGTATGCCAAGACTTTCAAATAAAAACTAAGTTCAAAATATTTTCACTTGGCACCTATGCAATATCATCATAATTTTTTTAAGGAGGATTATCCCAAATGGCCCAAGGTTAGAAAGAGGGATTCACATGAGAACAACATAAAACAAGATAAAGTGTATCAGTCTTGTAGAAACTCATCTCAACTAGTGGGACAACATAAAGTCAACCATGCTAGTGAGAGTACTACCCCTTGAAGTAATTTTTCACATGGGAAACCTGGTGTCCAAAGGGACACCCTTTGTAATGTATTTCTAACCCTTCTCCTTTCTTTCAGTTTTGTATTGTTTTATTTCATTTTGTGATTATGTTACTTAGATTATTCATTGTATCATTGTTTCATTTTTAATTTTTGTACAATAGTAATTTCATTTATGTGATTATTGTTTATAACATTTTATTTATTCATTTTATACGTGTATTTATGTTGGGTATTGGTGAGCACTTTGTTTTGTAGATTCTGAATTCTCACATGCTCTCCTTCCCAAATAAATATCGAACACATGTCCCCACGTGGAGCTAGATGTTGACCACCTATTTCAACTAGAGGGTCAACTCCATGTGCCATGAAGCTATGTACTTGATGGGGAAACAAAGTTGAAGACTTACTAGTTCTACAAGGCAATTTTGGCCTCAACACTTCTTTTTGTAACTGGAATTTCCGCTCCCCTGCATGGGATAATAATGTAATGGGTCTAAATGGATCATATTTTAGGTTATTTTCCTAGGAATTTATCATTAGGGAAGTCCTTTCATCGAGTTTTTTTTTCCTCAGGTAATTAATTTGGCATAACCAACCTTTTTAATTACCCTTGAGTTTTTCACTCCCACAATAATCCTCCAAAGTGGTGAAAGGCGTTCTAATGACCGATATTGTTATCACTGAGAGTCACCCTTAGATTGCAAGAGGATAATCCCATCACCCATCAAATAGGTTTGCAAATGTAGATTTATGACAGAAGTTCAAATGGACAAAACTCAACATAACAATGTTTCAACACATAAAATCTAGGCTAGTATGCATAAGCAAATGAGGTTTGATTAAATTCATTCAATGGTTTAAAGATAAATGTTAGTAGATGGAATAATTGGTGAGGAATATGAATATGTCTTCTATAAGCATCAGGCCTTCTAGCAGCTAGGTGAAGAAAAAGATCAGTCATAAGAACCTCTTTAACTAAACTTAAAACATTGAAAACATTTACAACAACATCATAATCAAACATCCATTATAACACAACTATAACATCTCATAAGGATCATACAATAATGAGAAATTAGAGTAAGAAGAAGAAAGATAATGAAAAGAGGCTGACTTCTATTAATCAAAATATCTCAGATCTCATACATAAACCAGAGTATGGATCTATTTAGTCAAAATATTACAATAGGGAGCTCTGCTCAACCATTCGAACCTCAAAATAACATTCTTATGTTGTATTTATAGTCTAAATAGTAAACAACAAATTGAAATGTGAGCTTTCCTTTCTAACCTAGGATTCTCCACAAAAACCTGCTAATCTAACATTTGTACAAGTGGAACTAACATATTGCTAGAAACATGGAGCATGTTGGGAACAACTCTAACAAGATAATCATGACATGATTTTCTGTTTCTTGGGCGCATCTCCACCAGTTCCATGTGTCCTCCAAGACTTTGTGTTGGGCTCCATCTGCCACCTGGTGACCATTGATTCCCTCCAAATTCATCAAAGCTAAGAAGAGCAGCGAATTCAAAAGTGCTGACTGTAAGAGCTAGTTCATAGCAACTTTTTGTAGCGCAACTGGTAGCAGATTTCATAGCGTCTGCCTATGTAAAACTATTCTGCAGCAAATCCTGTAGCACATTTTGTAGCACCCACCTGTGAAAACTGTTCTGCAACAATTTTTCATAGCAAACTACCACTTTATGTCTGGCTAGGTGATTTTGCATCACTTTCCGTAGCGAGTCTGCAATCTAGTCTATGTAGATGATTCTGTAGTGCTATGCGCTACAAAGTTCTCTATGTTTTTCTATGTCATGCAATGAGCCTAAAAAAACCTAAAAAATATTAGCAGAAATATTATAAGCCTGTATATGCCTCTAGTAGGTAAAATTTATGACAATTCCCTTAAAACTTCAAGCTACAAAAACTGATCATCATAAAAAATGGGGTTTTCTATCCTCTCCACTTCATCTTCTTAATCTGACACTTCTCCTTGTTCCAACAACACTTCTATCTGTTGCAGGAGAACTTCTCTCTATTGTAGGATCACTTCTCTCTGTTGCAGCTTGGGCTAGTACATTTATATTCCTCTGGGCTAGATCATCCTTGAAGGGCTGCAACTCCTCTTTAAGTTTTCTGTTCTGGGACTGTATGCTTCTATTCTTCATGTACAAATTCTAAATTTTCCTATGGAGGGGAAATAATATTCTTGCTATAAACCTAGCTAGAGCAAGGGTCTCATTATACATGTCCATGAGTTCACTCATATTTTTCCTCTCATTCAATCTTTCTCCCTTCAAAAGGACAATTTATTTTCTAGCATCCCTGAGTTGTCTGATCAATCTCTTGAAGGTGGGATTATTAGGGGGAGTGGTGATGTTTATGAATTCAACATGATTCTTAATAGTTTCACCCTTACCCTCGTCTTTATTTTGAACATGAGCTTTGGTCATGACCTCAATAGGCTTCCCAACTGAGTCACCTTTACTCTTATCTTTCTTTTGGACATAAGCTTTGGTTATGAATTCTGTTTCAACATCCTCATTATGGGATGATGATATCGTGAAAGGCCTCCTAACTCTTGTCTCAATTGCTGCAGTAGGTGAAGGAAAATGTAACTTTCTCCCCTTTTTGGCTGTAGTTTTGGCTGAGGAAACTTGCTCTAGTTCAGGTGAAGGATGAGGTGAAAGTTCCCTTTGTGGGGAGTGATGGGTTTCCCTTTCTTCTTCTTCAAATTCCTTAGGAACTTCTTTGTCTTGGGAAATGTGTTTTCCCTTTATATTTTTTCTATTTTCTACTTGGTAAACACTACTAGCTGACAAAGGGCTCTGCACTTATGATTGAGGGGTGGGGGCTACATCTAGCTGTAGATTAGCAGAAACAATGATTTCCCCCAAGTGAGGTTTCTTTTCTTCAATTATTCCATTACAAGCATCCTTATCAACCCTGAGTGGAAAACACTGGTGTCCACAGCCTTGGACTTGGATTGGACCCTATCGTCCATTTTTCCCATACTCCTAAATAGATAGAAAGGGATGTTCATCAAATCCTTGCCCGTGAAGTGTAGAAAAAGCCTAATGTGATACTGATATATCATGTTGAATATTCCCTCACATGTAAAATACCTTTGGATGAATTTCAACATTTTGTCAAAACCCTCAACCAAGTGGCTCCTAGGCACTCCCTTAGAAAAAATATCTTTTTGATGTTCTGGCTTGAGGAAATATTTAGAAAAGGCTGCATTGAGAATCATAGGTTTGAACCACCTTTCACCAATGTTGGGTATCTCAGTGGCTGCTACAATGGTGGCCTTAGATACTTCCATCTCAATGGTTCCTACCTTGGTCTTAGTGCCATCAAAGTTTAAAGAAAATTCCCTGGCTACCTCAGGGTGTCCCCTCTGCATATTTTGATAGAAAGTTAGACAACCAACCCTTTGGAAGACCTCCCTGATCTGAGGTTCAACATCAAATAGGTACATATCAGAAGTCTCATTCTTGACTAAACTCCCACCCTTGTGAGATTTCTTCTGTACAGGTGTATCCATTGATAGAAACATGAGACCAAACACTGAAATTTTATGAGAGGTATAGGAAAACAAACAAAGACAAAGGTCTTTAGGTTTTTTGAAAGGTGTTCCTTATTTGGGATTTCAAGGATTTCCTCCAATAAACTTCTGAACTAGTAAGAGAACATTTTGATGGCTTAGAAAAAGTGGAAAATCTCTCCAAAGAAATGATATGCAAGGAGGCTGCACTATCAAGTTTTAAGATAACATAAAGCCACCATACAGGGTCATCATCATTCTAAAGACAAAAACTCCTAAACTCTTCACCGCAAATAGAATTTGAGATGAAAATATAGAATAACACCGTGAAGGAGAAGAACTAATGCTGGAGATGTGAGCATATATGATGACACTGGGTTGACACAATTTGCATCACTGAAACATAGGGTCTGTAGCGTAGTTTCATAGCGGTTTTTGTAGCATAGTATAGACAACAAAATCCAAGAAATGAATAAGCACAATAGCTCTAGTAGCAAATTTGATTCAATTTCAGTGGAGGAGGCTGACAATATGTAGATGGCTAAGAAATCTGTGACATCAGATGTAAAGGGGCTGATAGGTGGAGGAAACCACAATTGGCAGCGCCAGGTGCTACAAAAAACTTAAACAAAACTTTAGATGATCTTCAACAGAGCTTGGATGGCTCAAAAAGTACCTGGACACCATAGTTTTATTATTGATTATATTTAGAAAGAATGAATTTGCTCGCAACCATATTAGCCTTCAATTCACCTTGGTCAGCTGGTCTATAGAGTAATCCGCATCACTGTCTGGACTAGGAGTTTCTGTAGCGCCAAGCTAGGAGCATGATTTCAAACTTTGGTAAACAGTTAGAATTGTTTAATGACTAGATCATGATTATTCCTTTTGAAAACAAGGATGCTGAAAACAATGAAAAATCATGACCTAAACTTCATAATTTCAAATGATGGTAAATAGGGAGAGTGTACAAAATATGCGCTACCTAGTGAATTGACAATGTACTTGAAAATATTTGATTTGACTCCCTAACGGGTAAAGGGACATAGTGGAGAGGTTCAAGCGTATGAATGGAGGTAGTGACATGTCAGGCTTGTGGTGTCATGGGGATGGTAGTGATAACTGTCAAATCATGTGATGAGTCAAGGGTATAAACCATAGGAAATAAACCAAGGGTATAAACCATAGATGTGGGTCAAAAATGTGAGCCAAGCTCCATCCTTCCATTTATTTGATCTAACTTAAGAAAACCATAAGGAGAAAATAAAAAAAAAACCTAAAAAGACTAAGGGATAAAAAAATTAAAACTTAAGGGGAAAATTGACCCATGACAACTTCATGTGATCACAGAGCCCAATGGGTGACTCAGTTCTAGGAATATTGTAAATGACCATGCTGGACATTTCCTAGAGTCTTGCGGAATTTCGTCGAGTCGAAATAGTTTTTTTTTTTTTTTTTTTAATTTTTTAAAATTACCCAATTAATGGTAATTTTAATTATTTTTGATGTAAAAATGTAAAAACTAGGTCCTTGGGGATTTTGATAGGGGTATGAGTACTCAAAAGAAATGGAATGAGACCCCCTACACCATTGGACCAAGTTTCATCTCAATTGAACAAGGTTTTCTAGGTCATTTCCCATGAGGAGTCCAAGTAAGTCCAAGTAAGTCCAAGTCAACAATTTAATTGCTTAAATTGACAAAGTCAAAATGTCAATTTTTTGTAAAATGAGAAAAAATCCATGAGAGAGAGTGGGAAAGGTTTCCTAACCTTTTTCCTAAGTTGGAAAAGTAATTTTCCACTTAAAGAACCCCCCCTTTCTTAGCCAACAACTTAAAGTGGTGTTCCCTTGCTAATTGACATGTGGGTATTAAAAAGTTCAAGTGAAAAAAGCCACCTAAACCCTAAATTATCCCTCCTTGGTGTTTAACTTAATGTTTTACCATAGGAAAATGTTTTTTCCCCCTTTACACCTCACCCCTCAAACCCTAACTCACTACCAAAACCCTAAAAGTGACTCTTCCTTGACTTTGTCTATTTCTCTTGGATGTGTGACACTTGTAACTCATTCAAGATGGGTCTCTCTCCTCTCCCAAGTATAAGAGAATTCCCACACCCCCTCATTTCACATCTATTCTCAGTATACTGTTACTCTACCCAAATCTCTTCCACTCCTCTCTCTCTCTCTCTCTCTTCTTGTT
This sequence comes from Picea engelmannii, assembly GCA_009831015.1. NCBI lineage: Eukaryota > Viridiplantae > Streptophyta > Pinopsida > Pinales > Pinaceae > Picea > Picea engelmannii. The sequence goes on from ML810692.1 coordinate 11,384, forward strand.
CTCACTCTTTCTTCTCAATCTTATGACAAGTATTTGCTCAAGCTTGCTTCTATTGGAATAAATAAAATATTTGGAGGGAATTTCATGGTGCATTGGGAGTCTTCTTGATGCTCCTTATGGTTTTGGTTTGAGGTGATATTGCTGCCATACTTTTCTTTCTTTGAAATTTAATTTAGGAGATCCCAAGCAAAGTATTTTTCTTGGTTAAGTTTATGGTAGTATTGCTGTAGACTTAGTGAGATGCTTGTGTGGTATTGGAGAGTATTTTTAAATTTTCATTTCATGTGCTCACCTCTTTATTGTTTTGTAGCAAGATCTCATTTATTTGCAGGTCACTAAGGGTTTGGAGAAACAATTTTCAGATTTGGGAAGTTGCTTGTTCAACCAAGGGGTTCCTCCATTAATTGTGTGTTCTAACTTCTATCATTCCTTGAGGTTTTGTGGTTGTTTTTCAGTTTTGAAATAGGCCCTAAATCATATTACATATTCATATTTTTTTGGTTAAAATTTCTATTTTCACTAACAAAACATTTTGTGAGTTGTTTTGCACATTTTCAGCATTTCCAGCAACCTTTAGCTTGCTGATTTTTGCAGAATCTCACCAGGACAAGGGGAGGTGATGACCATTTTGGGCCACAAAACACTCAAGAAGACATCAGGGTCAGATCTAGGGTTCAACGCTCAAGAGCGCACCAACAAAAACCTAACTACCGACCCTTTTGAAAACACCTGTGAAGCAGATGAAGTCTCACCCGAGGTAGAGGCAGGGGTGGTTGCAAGACTCAGATGTCTGCAACCGTAGTTGGGACACTGATATGTGATTATATATTTTACAAGGCACTTAGCATAGATCATTCGTCAATATTTAACCCGTATGGTACTTCACATATAACACAGAGCATCACAATGAATACTTATACTAAAGATGGTTCAATACTTAGCCACATAAATATAGGTTAAGTTCAATAGATCAAGCACTAAGCATATTTTATATCAGATCTAACATTCATTCATATATCATCATCACAAAGCATAACTAGATCTACTTAATCAAAACAAGCACTTAGCCAAAAGGAAACAACACATTAGTTCGAAGCACAAAGAACAATACACACAGTTACTGTGGTTCACCCCCACCCCGGGGCTACGTCCACAAAGTCTTCTTTATATTATCTCGGTCAAGCAATTACAACACAGAACTTTAATGATCCTTACTTCACACATTACATAACATCTACACAACTCACTAGATCCTTCTTTCTTTCACTTCAACACAAAGATACGACAACTTGCCCTTAACTTCTCAATCTCATGCACAGAGCACTTCAATATACATCCGATCACACAGATCTAGTACTATCACTAAGCCTTTAGCTATACATCACATAGATGTACTACTCTCTCTTCTTCTCTATTTACATTTCCTATTTATAGATTACAAAATGGGCCTAAGCATGGGTAAACCCACAGGTCGACATCCATTTCCCGTTACATCAACCCAAAACCCTAAAATGGACCCCAAAATAGGTCTTGCTTCCTTAATTTCCTCTTCGCGTTGCGGTCCATCCTTGGCAAGTTGTCGTAGTCCCAAAAATGGTCAAATATGACCAAGTACTCTTCAAAACTTTGTCAAGGGCCAACAGGCCCCCAACACTCACTTGTGACTCATCCCGAGTCACTCAGGTTTGATCAATTTTGCTTTGAATGCCTCGAGCTTGGCTTGAGATGCTTGGACCTGATGCAGTGCGACAACCTCTTGTTCCGTAAATTCCTGGATTACTGTGTCATTAAGCGGTCCTTCCAGGCGCTGTTGTGCAGTGATGACAACCTATTTGAGTTCATCTCCATGGCTTTCAAGTTCAGCAAACAGTTGGCATGCCTTCCCTTGGAGTGGTTGCAGTCGATGAGAAAATTCCATCACTTTACTTTGTAGCGTGTGTACTTGTTGTTGGGTTGTGCATTGTCCTGCGAACCTCTTCATTCTTTTGACTGAGGTCATAGACTTCAGCTGTGCTTGTAGTACATCTGCATGCTTCTTTGCTTCTTGGAGCTGTGCCTCCAATGTTTTCAATTATGGATTCTCTACAAGGGTTTCATAAGTCTGTGTGCTTCTAGTGCTTAGTTTCCTACATTCCAAAGCCAAGGTTTTTAACCGGTCGACTGTGCTTCGAGCATTGGCCTCTCTTAGATCTCTTATCTCTTGGGGTGTCTCAGGTATGGTGTGGAGCTCCAGATCCATGATGTGCTATTGGAGTTGTTGGATTACTTCTTCCAGTTGGGTCACCTGCTGTGGAAGATGGTCTTCCATCTTCACTTCTATAATTGTCACAAAGCGAAGTGCTTTGTGAATTATTTCCTGTACTTCAAGTTGCTCTGCTAGGAACTAGTCCTTGCTTTGCTGTAACTGTGATTTTTCCTCCTCCCACTTTTCTTGTAAGGCAAGCTGCTCCTATTCTGCCTACCTTTGTTATTCTCCGTGTGCGCTCTGTTCTTGCGCCAAAGCCTGTGTGGCTTACATTATGTCTTCTTGAGCTCGTCGAAGGCGAGATTCAACTTTCTCGGTGATCTGGTGTAACTGTGTGGGATCATCGCTTGTTCCTGATGTTTTTCTTATCAAGGGTGCTGTAAAAACTGCTTGGCTAGGTTGGGGTGCCTGCTGCACTTCTTTGAGTTCACCTTTGATCTGGCTGAATAGCTCCTCCTGCTTTGCTTCTTTATTTTCTGTGAGCTCTAGTGAAACATCATTTAGCGCAACAATTAAGAAGTTGAAATCATCTAGGGTAAGGCTAGTTTTTAGCGTGGTCCCGGTGGCCTTAGATTTCTTTCAGGATGAGGGATTTGGTGGGGTAATATTCCTTTTCTTGGAGGGATCTTCCTTGTCTCTAAGAAGAGTAACCTCACCTTTGTTCTTCTCAACTTCTGTGCTCCCTAGTTCTTCATCATCACCTCCCTTCGTAGGTGAGAGCGAAGTAGTCTTCATGGATGTGCTATGGATATCTTGAAATTCCACATCCTTCTTAGTCTTATGTAGTCCAGGTGTATCCAACATAGATTCAGAGCTATCCACGTCGAACATCTCTGCAAGGTCTATTGCAATGAGGAGGTATGCCAACCATTCCTTGGTAATATCCTCCAAGTCATCTTCTGTTAGTTTGTAATATGACTGGAGTTGTTGTTTGTTCTCATCTGCACACACTGTGATATAGGTGAAGTGACGGTCTATGATGAATTTAATCAAAGGTCTAAACCTATGAAGTGTGTTGGGTGTGATGCACGGTGTAGACTAGATGGCATTCTTCAATTGAGTGTAGTAATCATGGAAGATGACATTGGACTACCACTGTTTGTTCACATCTCTGGAGTAACACAATGTATAGAACTTCGTGGCCGGTGGTTCGAAGGGTTTGATCTCCAGAAAAGTGGCTCCCTCAGGCAGTTCCCAAGTGATGAAAGCGATGAGTATGAGAAACTAGCTAAAGTGGAATTCATACCCTTGGTCCTACGCTTGTCTAGAGCCAAGCTCTAGCTGATTTATAAGGTAATTTGCCCAGTTCATTTGTAGTCCCTCCGTGCACTTCCCTGTGAGGTCAACTACAAATATGGTCACCCGTGTGGGTTTGTTCTTGCCGACTAACTTCCCTGTGATCAGCTGGAAACCAAAGCACACTGCTGCATTCTCAATGGAGGCTACCTTGTAACCTCACGTGCCTTTCTCTAGATCACCATATGTATCTTTTATTTGTTGGGAAAGAGTGAAATCTGTGGTATTTCTAGAGTAAAAGTCCTATGGGTTAGGGCCCTGCATGCTTAGCCCAATGATCCGATTGATCAGAATCGGGTCCACAGTGATGCGGTGGTCCAACCATAGGTATCCTTTGTGGTAGCAGGACAACAACAACCTGGTGCATGCATTTACTTCTTGATGCCTCCCAAAATGTGGAATCTTCATTACGTTGAGGAGGGTTGATTGCACAAGGTTATGGGTCCATTACTGCGGAACAATATTGGGGTTCTTTCCTTTTGTAATATTCAAGTACTTGTGCGGGGCTAGCATACTGTAAACCTTGTGATCTCCAAGGTTAAAATCACTAAATTTCAGCGTGGTGAGCTTCTCCTGGTCAGTATGAACTGGGCGCACCCCTTTCAGGAGGTACGCAGTGACCACAACATAGTCGAAGTCTCTGGGTACAATGTCTCGATTCACTGTGCTGCTTAGTGGTGGGATATATTTAGGCAAGATGCTTGGGATCATTTTCACAGTGGAAAAGTCGTTTCCGAGCTTAGATCATCTTTTTGAAGGCAGTCGGGAGGGTCTTGCTCGAGCAGTGGAGGGGGAAGCTGGCAGTTCTCCCAAGGATGATGCCTGTACACCTATAGATATTTTGCGCTCCAACATGACTCTCTCAGTCATTAAATCAATTAGAACTTCTTCAACAATTTTCTCAGCAACGCTGAGCTCGTTCGACATACAAACTTGGGTCAACTAGCTCGGGTGCAAAACGAAATTCAGAGACTACAGTGAATAGTAAGGGAACAAGGCAGTGATCTCAGGGCAAGTAAATCTCAGGTTTCACTCTGTTTGCACTCTTTTCGTCGTTTGATGAGCAAAAAGTGAGTGCTTACATGCCTAGTTGGGCTCTACTAGTCATGACAGCTGTATGGTAAAATGTTAGAAAGAAAACAACAAAGCTATTAACAAGAATTAAACAAAAACTAAATGAAACTATGAGCATAAAAATAAAAATAAAAACAAATGACAATGGACCAATATCACCAATGTATAAGCTGGTCTGATAGATGAAATCCAAAGA
>ML810692.1:20332-32263 GCA_009831015.1 Picea engelmannii
TGCAAATTGTGTCAACCCAGTGTCATCATATATGCTCACATCTCCAGCATTAGTTCTTCTCCTTCACGGTGTTATTCTATATTTTCATCTCAAATTCTATTTGCGGTGAAGAGTTTAGGAGTTTTTGTCTTTAGAATGATGATGACCCTGTATGGTGGCTTTATGTTATCTTAAAACTTGATAGTGCAGCCTCCTTGCATATCATTTCTTTGGAGAGATTTTCCACTTTTTCTAAGCCATCAAAATGTTCTCTTACTAGTTCAGAAGTTTATTGGAGGAAATCCTTGAAATCCCAAATAAGGAACACCTTTCAAAAAACCTAAAGACCTTTGTCTTTGTTTGTTTTCCTATACCTCTCATAAAATTTCAGTGTTTGGTCTCATGTTTCTATCAATGGATACACCTGTACAGAAGAAATCTCACAAGGGTGGGAGTTTAGTCAAGAATGAGACTTCTGATATGTACCTATTTGATGTTGAACCTCAGATCAGGGAGGTCTTCCAAAGGGTTGGTTGTCTAACTTTCTATCAAAATATGCAGAGGGGACACCCTGAGGTAGCCAGGGAATTTTCTTTAAACTTTGATGGCACTAAGACCAAGGTAGGAACCATTGAGATGGAAGTATCTAAGGCCACCATTGTAGCAGCCACTGAGATACCCAACATTGGTGAAAGGTGGTTCAAACCTATGATTCTCAATGCAGCCTTTTCTAAATATTTCCTCAAGCCAGAACATCAAAAAGATATTTTTTCTAAGGGAGTGCCTAGGAGCCACTTGGTTGAGGGTTTTGACAAAATGTTGAAATTCATCCAAAGGTATTTTACATGTGAGGGAATATTCAACATGATATATCAGTATCACATTAGGCTTTTTCTACACTTCACGGGCAAGGATTTGATGAACATCCCTTTCTATCTATTTAGGAGTATGGGAAAAATGGACGATAGGGTCCAATCCAAGTCCAAGGCTGTGGACACCAGTGTTTTCCACTCAGGGTTGATAAGGATGCTTGTAATGGAATAATTGAAGAAAAGAAACCTCACTTGGGGGAAATCATTGTTTCTGCTAATCTACAGCTAGATGTAGCCCCCACCCCTCAATCATAAGTGCAGAGCCCTTTGTCAGCTAGTAGTGTTTACCAAGTAGAAAATAGAAAAAATATAAAGGGAAAACACATTTCCCAAGACAAAGAAGTTCCTAAGGAATTTGAAGAAGAAGAAAGGGAAACCCATCACTCCCCACAAAGGGAACTTTCACCTCATCCTTCACCTGAACTAGAGCAAGTTTCCTCAGCCAAAACTACAGCCAAAAAGGGGAGAAAGTTACATTTTCCTTCACCTACTGCAGCAATTGAGACAAGAGTTAGGAGGCCTTTCACGATATCATCATCCCATAATGAGGATGTTGAAACAGAATTCATAACCAAAGCTTATGTCCAAAAGAAAGATAAGAGTAAAGGTGACTCAGTTGGGAAGCCTATTGAGGTCATGACCAAAGCTCATGTTCAAAATAAAGACGAGGGTAAGGGTGAAACTATTAAGAATCATGTTGAATTCATAAACATCACCACTCCCCCTAATAATCCCACCTTCAAGAGATTGATCAGACAACTCAGGGATGCTAGAAAATAAATTGTCCTTTTGAAGGGAGAAAGATTGAATGAGAGGAAAAATATGAGTGAACTCATGGACATGTATAATGAGACCCTTGCTCTAGCTAGGTTTATAGCAAGAATATTATTTCCCCTCCATAGGAAAATTTAGAATTTGTACATGAAGAATAGAAGCATACAGTCCCAGAACAGAAAACTTAAAGAGGAGTTGCAGCCCTTCAAGGATGATCTAGCCCAGAGGAATATAAATGTACTAGCCCAAGCTGCAACAGAGAGAAGTGATCCTACAATAGAGAGAAGTTCTCCTGCAACAGATAGAAGTGTTGTTGGAACAAGGAGAAGTGTCAGATTAAGAAGATGAAGTGGAGAGGATAGAAAACCCCATTTTTTATGATGATCAGTTTTTGTAGCTTGAAGTTTTAAGGGAATTGTCATAAATTTTACCTACTAGAGGCATATACAGGCTTATAATATTTCTGCTAATATTTTTTAGGTTTTTTTAGGCTCATTGCATGACATAGAAAAACATAGAGAACTTTGTAGCGCATAGCACTACAGAATCATCTACATAGACTAGATTGCAGACTCGCTACGGAAAGTGATGCAAAATCACCTAGCCAGACATAAAGTGGTAGTTTGCTATGAAAAATTGTTGCAGAACAGTTTTCACAGGTGGGTGCTACAAAATGTGCTACAGGATTTGCTGCAGAATAGTTTTACATAGGCAGACGCTATGAAATCTGCTACCAGTTGCGCTACAAAAAGTTGCTATGAACTAGCTCTTACAGTCAGCACTTTTGAATTCGCTGCTCTTCTTAGCTTTGATGAATTTGGAGGGAATCAATGGTCACCAGGTGGCAGATGGAGCCCAACACAAAGTCTTGGAGGACACATGGAACTGGTGGAGATGCGCCCAAGAAACAGAAAATCATGTCATGATTATCTTGTTAGAGTTGTTCCCAACATGCTCCATGTTTCTAGCAATATGTTAGTTCCACTTGTACAAATGTTAGATTAGCAGGTTTTTGTGGAGAATCCTAGGTTAGAAAGGAAAGCTCACATTTCAATTTGTTGTTTACTATTTAGACTATAAATACAACATAAGAATGTTATTTTGAGGTTCGAATGGTTGAGCAGAGCTCCCTATTGTAATATTTTGACTAAATAGATCCATACTCTGGTTTATGTATGAGATCTGAGATATTTTGATTAATAGAAGTCAGCCTCTTTTCATTATCTTTCTTCTTCTTACTCTAATTTCTCATTATTGTATGATCCTTATGAGATGTTATAGTTGTGTTATAATGGATGTTTGATTATGATGTTGTTGTAAATGTTTTCAATGTTTTAAGTTTAGTTAAAGAGGTTCTTATGACTGATCTTTTTCTTCACCTAGCTGCTAGAAGGCCTGATGCTTATAGAAGACATATTCATATTCCTCACCAATTATTCCATCTACTAACATTTATCTTTAAACCATTGAATGAATTTAATCAAACCTCATTTGCTTATGCATACTAGCCTAGATTTTATGTGTTGAAACATTGTTATGTTGAGTTTTGTCCATTTGAACTTCTGTCATAAATCTACATTTGCAAACCTATTTGATGGGTGATGGGATTATCCTCTTGCAATCTAAGGGTGACTCTCAGTGATAACAATATCGGTCATTAGAACGCCTTTCACCACTTTGGAGGATTATTGTGGGAGTGAAAAACTCAAGGGTAATTAAAAAGGTTGGTTATGCCAAATTAATTACCTGAGGAAAAAAAAACTCGATGAAAGGACTTCCCTAATGATAAATTCCTAGGAAAATAACCTAAAATATGATCCATTTAGACCCATTACATTATTATCCCATGCAGGGGAGCGGAAATTCCAGTTACAAAAAGAAGTGTTGAGGCCAAAATTGCCTTGTAGAACTAGTAAGTCTTCAACTTTGTTTCCCCATCAAGTACATAGCTTCATGGCACATGGAGTTGACCCTCTAGTTGAAATAGGTGGTCAACATCTAGCTCCACGTGGGGACATGTGTTCGATATTTATTTGGGAAGGAGAGCATGTGAGAATTCAGAATCTACAAAACAAAGTGCTCACCAATACCCAACATAAATACACGTATAAAATGAATAAATAAAATGTTATAAACAATAATCACATAAATGAAATTACTATTGTACAAAAATTAAAAATGAAACAATGATACAATGAATAATCTAAGTAACATAATCACAAAATGAAATAAAACAATACAAAACTGAAAGAAAGGAGAAGGGTTAGAAATACATTACAAAGGGTGTCCCTTTGGACACCAGGTTTCCCATGTGAAAAATTACTTCAAGGGGTAGTACTCTCACTAGCATGGTTGACTTTATGTTGTCCCACTAGTTGAGATGAGTTTCTACAAGACTGATACACTTTATCTTGTTTTATGTTGTTCTCATGTGAATCCCTCTTTCTAACCTTGGGCCATTTGGGATAATCCTCCTTAAAAAAATTATGATGATATTGCATAGGTGCCAAGTGAAAATATTTTGAACTTAGTTTTTATTTGAAAGTCTTGGCATACCTCTTCATAGGGATGATATACTTCACATTATCATTACTAACCTTATCATCCTTATGATCTTCTATTAGACTTGCATCACATATTCTTCCCTTGATTTTCCCAATTTCTAAAAAATAAGGAGGATGTGGCCCAAGAATTTGATCTGATTATTTCTGACATCTAACTGATTCTTCTGATGACTGGTGAGTTGATGACACATTTTCAACTGATAAATATGACTCTATTTCTAATTCTGAAGGTGTCAGATCATTTTTCATTTTATCCAAATCTTCCTCAATAAAAATCCCATCAAAAGAATCCATGTTGTCCCAAACACTACTAATGTTTGGGGATTCATCATTAAGTTCCATATTGGTAGATTTTAGAGAGGTAGACTCTATCTCATAACATCCCATATCTAGTTCATGATACAAAATATTATTTGTAGGATTCCTAGGATCCTCAACATGGCACTTTCTTTCCAACTCCCTGTTTAATCTAAATATGGAACCATTTGGAGTTGGAATGGTGGCATACGTTAAATCTATTATTACCACCTAAATCTGTAGTTGTCTTCCTTGATAACAGCATACCCCAAGCATCAGTTACATCAGTCACAACTATGTCTATTTCTATCATGATGTTTGGGAATGCAGCCAAGTGTACTTGTAAGCCTTTAATCAAACCATGCACCTTAATCATTTTGTTATCCATGGCACAAATGTTATGATAAGGTCTAGATATCCTCAAGTTCAATTGTTCCATTACTTTCATAGTCATAACATTTGAGCTAGATCCTGAGTCAAGCATGCAATTGTGAAGAATGAAATCATTCACGAGCAAAGCAAGGTAAAAAGTTATATTCTTTTCATTTCCCCTATCCATATTCTGCAAAATAACAGGTGCATCCTAGTAAGATACTGCTGGTGGAATGTCAACATTGTTCTGAGAATGATTTTCTATAGATTTGAGTAATTTCTCCCTCTGAGATGGAATCTTCATTAATTTTTACACAAGTACCAACATCTTTTCATTATTTAGCCACCGTCCTAAGTCAATATTTAAATTTGAACTTGTATAAACCATTGTTTTAAGAGGGGGAGGAGGCATTCCTAAAATACTTCCTTGATGCATATCATGATTATTGTTTCCATTCCTTTGATAAGTAATACCTCTCTATATCTAGCCATTCATGACACTTGTTGTGGAGTAAGCTTAGGACCAAACGTTTTTGTTACCTTATCCACCACAACATTATTCATGAAACTTACCCCCTCACTATGCTCCATCAAATCCACCCTTTCATACATGCCAACATTATACTCGTGACTAAACATATTTACTTGTTCATTTTCTGGTCTATAAGGTCCCATTTCACTACAAACTTGAAGAAAGACTTGACAAGTTGATTCCTCATGAAACTATCCACAAGGTCTACAATAAATAATAGATTGGTGATCAACCAAGTTAGTGGATTCGAATGGATTTGGTGGCTTTTGATCTTGAGGAGGAGGTCTCTTTGGCCATTTATCATTTGGCTTATGTTGGGGTCTACTATATTGATCCCTTTCCATGGATATCAACCTGTTTTGCATGGGATTCATTTCACTAGCATGATCTCTCACTTGATTAGCATGTTTTCTCATTTGATTGGCTTGGTCAATCTCCATTTGTTTAATCTGATTAGCATGATTAACTTCCATCTGCTTAATTAATTGAGTGAGTTCCTTAATGTCATCATTAGAAGACCCTTGATTTTCAACTTTATTTTTCTTCTCTTCATAAGGTTGGGAAGAAGTTCCTCTAGAAAAATCAGGAATATTAGACCTCCTAGCATCTTGCATATTTTTATCTATCCTTACTGCATAGTTTTGTGCCTCCACAAGAGTTTGTGGATCCTTATCCCTTAGTTGATATCTGATATCTCCCTCAAAAGATTCCATATAATGAATTAATATTGATGTTGGAGGAGGATTTATAGATGTAGGGAGACTTTTAACCAAGTCATTAAACTTTTTATTGAATTCATCCATAGTTTCATTTTCCTTTTTCGGACTTGTGCTAAGGGCAGCTAGTAAGTACCAGTTGTTTTTTTATCACCCCACCTTTCTCTAAAATCTTGATAAATTTCAGTTAGGGTGCTAAACTTGTTGGGATCATGTTCTGAAAACCATTCAGCAGCATCCCCCTCTAAAGAAAATACAAACAGAGTCATCTTCACATCCTCTTCATCATGACCATGACACCACTTTCCAATACATAAGTCAAAACTCAAAAGGTGAGCATGGGCACTAACAGCATTGTTTCCCTGAAAAGAATTCAACTTCTCAATAGATTTGTCGGGAATTGCATGAGGAGCACCTTGAATGGCTGCAAAATCCAAAGGCCTTAATAAAGTAATCATTAATAAGTTAGGATTAGTGGTTGTAGTATAAACATATGGTTTTTTATTTTTTTCAAACAAGAATTGGATATTAGGGACTAATTCTTCTCCAAGACTTTCAAGTAGCCTAGCAGGAGAAAGGTGATTTAGTCTCATCCTATAAACCTTTTCAGGTTTAGGAAAAGAGTAAACCAATCCTTGTGAAGTTCTCCTAGTATTATACTTCAAATAATTTTCTAATGGAGTCGCCACTTGGAGAGTAAGCAAACAATGAAAAACCAACCCAAGTTAAAACAATTTAGGGAGAAATTTATTACTTAGTTTTAAAAGAATAAATTAACTTAATTCATTTAGACCAAGGATAAAAGGCTTATCCCCAGCAACGGCGCCAAAGATGTTTTCATCCTTATACACACTTGCAAACATGGAAAAAATCTCAATCCACTTAGTGTGTCCTTAGAGGCACAATTCCTAAATCCAAACCCATTGTCACCTCAATTTGGATTTCTTTCGTCTAGGCTCACTCCTAGGGAAGCCAAGGGGGTAGACCCTAGTTAATATGTGCATTATTAAATGAATTCTAGGACTTAATTTTAGTTTATTAAAGGTAGGGGGAAGCTAGCCTATATGAGAGGCAGCAAATGCAATGCACACCTTTAATGAAAAGCATCCCTTTCCCTAAGTCAACTATGACTAATGCTTAAGGTTGGGAAATGGGATCAATTAAGTTACAACAAAGATCTAAATACAAATGAAAGAATAACTTTACAACTTAAGTGAGATACAATTACAACAATTATCAACAAATAAAGAATAGCTAGATGATTCAACAATATACAAAAATACAATTACTTACAGATGTACAAATGAAAGGAAATATGCACTTCTTAGATATATTATACTTGTGAAGAAATAATTGAACTAAACCTCTATGGATTTTGCAGATAGGAAAGGATATAGCTCAAATATACATTTACCACAAAGTAACAACTTACAACCCAAGCTTGAAGGCCCCAAATGAGAAGTGTGCAACTTCAAGGAAGGTAGCTTAAGCACTAGTGTGCAACTTCAAGGAGAGAAAAACTTGACAAGAAATCCACCAAGGGCATTGATGCGTAATCTCAAGGAAGAACCATTCAACCATCAAAATACTGAATTGAAATGTAAATGCTTGAAAGTGAATTTGCATGAAAGTAGAGCACAACTTAGAATAGGTTATGGAATTAAAACTTAGGTTGTGTGAGTAAATTTTAGAGTTGAATTAAAGTGAGGTGAAGTTGCAGGCCTAGACTAGGTGACTTCCCCAATACTACTATCGCTTTGGAAAAAATTATTGTTGGGTGCTCAATAAGAAAGGAAAACAAGGCCTTACCCTATCTCCACAGGTTAACCTGGAAAACTTTTGCACTCAACAAGGAGGACACCTAGTGCCATGATATCATCCATGATCTAGCACCCCAAGTAGCCACCACAAGCCCCCTTTTTGGTGGTGAAAGTTGTATCAGTAAAGGATTCTCTATTTACTAGATTAATTTGTCCTCCTAGAGTTACAAGTAGATTAATTTAGCAATTAATATTACTTGTGTCAAGTGCTTAAGGATATAGAGCTTGAAAATAGATCAAATAACAAGTGCTTGTAGATCCAACTTAAAGAAAGTGTACAGGAAATGAAAATGATTCAAAGAGCTTATACAAGAATGAAAAAGGAAATGCTTCTAACTATTATTACATATAAACAATGAACTAAAAAGGAAATTAAATGAAACTATAAGCATAAACCATAAACCATTTAGCATGCTAAACTACCCTTGCAATACTGCATGGGTGGCTAAGCCAATCCTCTTTTCAGGTTGAAGGAAAAATAATGAAAATAGCAAATAACTTGACTTGAAAGGAAAGCAAGTAAACCTAGCCACACAACCTTGTCTTAAGGACAAGTGGGTAAAAAAAATAAAAACTTAAAACAGAAAATTACTTCTAAATCCTAGCCTTATGATTTAGCATGGGTGGCAAATCCAAGCCTCTTTGCTAGGTGTAGGCACAAATTATTTACAACTTATTACAAAACAGAACATTAGAATTTAATGAAGAATGCAAGCCCTAGATACTCTCTTGGGTTGCTTACAATCAAGGAAAGAGAAGAGAGAGGTAAGGAGTTTTGTTACCCCAAGTTGGAGGCTCTTCTTGAGTGTTTTGTGGCCCAAAATGGGCAGCACCTCCCCTTGTCCTGGTGAGAATCTGCAAAAATCAACAAGCTAAAGCTTGTTGGAAATGTTGAAAATGTACAAAACAACTCACAAAAATTTATGTTAGTGAAACAGAAATTTTTACCATAAAAATATGAATATGTAATATGATTTAGGGCCTATTTCAGAACTAAAAAACAACCACAAATCCTCAAGGAATGATAGAAGTTAGAACAGAAAATAAATGGAGGAACCCCTTGGTTGAACAAGCAACTTCCCAAATCTGAAAATTGCTTCTCCAAAAACCTTAGTGACCTGCAAATAACTGAGATATTGCTACAAAACAATAAGGAGGTGAGCACATGAAATAGAAATTGCAAAATACTTTCCAATACCACACAAGCAGCTCACTAAGTCTACAGCAATACTACCATAAACTTAACCAAGAAAAATACTTTCCTTGGGATATCCTAAATTAAATTTCAAAGCAAGAAAACCCACAAGAAAATTATGGCAACAATATCACCTCAAACCAAAACCATAAGGAGCATCAAGAAGACTCCCAATGCACCATGAAATTCCCTCCAAATCTTTTCTTTATTCCAATAGAATCAAGCTTGAGAAAATACTTGCCACAAGCTTGAGAAGAAAGAATGAGAACAAGAAGAGAGAGAGAGAGAGACGAGTGGGAGAGATTTGGGTAGAGTAACAGTATACTGAGAATAGATGTGAAATGAGTGGGGGTGAGCATTCTTTTATACTTGGGAGAGGAGAGAGAACCCTCTTGGATGAGTTACAAGTGTCACACATCCAAGAGAAATAGACAAAGTCAAGGAAGAGTCACTTTAGGGTTTTGGTAGTGAGTTAGGGTTTGAGGGGTGAGGTGTAAAGGGGGAAAACACATTTTCCTATGGTCAAATATTAATTTAAACACCAAGGAGGGAGAATTTAGGGTTTAGGCAGCTTTTTTCACTTAAATTTTTTAATTCCCACATGTCAATTAGCAAGGGAACATCACTTTAAGTTGTTGGCTAAGAAAGGGGGGGTTCTTTAAGTGGAAAATTACTTTTCCAAATTAGGAAAAAGGTTAGGAAACCTTTCCCACTTTCTCTCATGACGTTTTTCTCATTTTACAAAAAAATGGCATTTTGACTTTGTCAATTTAAGCAATTAAATTGCTGACTCAGACTCACTTGGACTCCTCATGGACAATGACCTAGAAAAACTTGTCCAATTGAGCTGAAACTTGGTCCAAGGGTGTAGGGGGTATCATTATATTTCTTTTGAGTAATCATACCCCTATAAAAATCCCCAAGGACCTAGTTTTTACATTTTTACATCAAAAATAATTAAAATTACCATTAATTGGGTAATTTTAAAAAATTAAAAAAAAAAAAATTGACTCGAAGGAATTCCGCAAGACTCTAGGAAATGTCTAGCATGGTCATTTACAATATTCCTATACCATGGTCACCCATTGGGATCGATCATTAGAACGCCTTTCACCACTTTGGAGGATTATTGTGGGAGTGAAAAACTCAAGGGTAATTAAAAAGGTTGGTTATGCCAAATTAATTACCTGAGGAAAAAAACACTCGATGAAAGGATTTACCTAATGATAAATTCTTAGGAAACTAACCTATAGTATGATCCATGAATACCCATTACATTATTATCCCACGCGGGGGAGTGGAAATTCCAGTTACAAAAAGAAGTGATCAGGCCGAAATTGCCTTGTAGAACCAGTAAGTCTTCAACTTTGTTGCACCATCGGGTACATAGCTACATGGCACATGGAGTTGAACCCCTAGTTGAAATAGGTGGTCAACAGGACATAATCCCAAGTTCCTTTGTAGACTTTGCAAAGGAAATCACCTAACTCGTTTGTGCCTTGCTATTGCAATGGTATGAGAAGGGTGGTCCTTATCTAGTGGCCCTTCGGGTTCTGAGTTGTCCTTGGTTTCCCAGCATTATAATCCTTCTTTGGTTGATACATTGGTCGTGCTTATGTAATCTTCGATCGACACCACTCCTATTTTTGGAAGTGATGCGTCTCTTGACCATGTTGTCTCACATCTTGTTCAACTAGCAGTCATGTTGATGCAATCTTCGCCTGACACCACTCATGTTTTGGGGAGTGATGTGTCTCTTGAACATGTTGTCTTGCATCCTATTCAACCAACAGTTGAATAAATGGTCATGTCGATGCAATATTGAGTCAATCCCACTCTTCTCTTGGAGAGTGACAAGTCTAAGGAAGTGACATTTCCTATGCAATCTTCGGTAAATCCCACTCTTCTTCTGGGGGGTGATGCATCTTTTGACCATGTCCTTAGCATTTATAGTTTTGTACCTTCTGAACAATGGAGCATTCCACTCTCTCTGAGTACACTCCCTCCAATTCCTAGGACTGTTTCCTTTGATTTTAATGATATTGTAGAGCCTCTCCTTCCTTTTTATGCACCCTTCTAGATAATGGACATTTGTCAATGTATTGTAGACAAAGGATCTTCTGCAAGTATTTTATCCTCCTCGACTTGGAAAGATTTGGGTTCTCCCAAGCTTGTGTCAAATACTAGTGAGTTGTTGGATTTCAACAAAAGACCTGAATGGGAGCCCTAGCCTCCCCCATAATATGTTTCTTACAACAACATCTTAGAGTCTTAGTTAAGTTATTTTCAGACTCCAAAAAATGAAAATATTACCAAGTGAACTTGTCGCTTTCACACTCATTAAATGGTTTTGAAAGGACGTCTATTTTGGTATAATTTTAACCCTTTTCCAAACCAAGTAGACTACTTATGTAAAAGGAATACTCTGGTCACCATTGGCTAGAAGAGTTCTCCTAGGTATTATTTTATACTTTTATGGGCCTAGGGGACTAACATTTACGAAAAAGGACTCCAGTTGAGTTAAGTTGTAAATGCATCCCACTATCCTGCTTGCATTGTTGAGCCTATTTTTGGCTCTTGATTTCTCGTTATAATCCTCTTTCCTCAACAATTCTCATCACTAGCCAATTAGTGCCTTTCATATATCCCTTGCAACTTGAAAACATTTACTCGTAGAGTAAACATCCCCCCTAGTGTCCATGCCCTTCATGTGTTCCCTTGTTTTGAGCATGGGTATGTTCAACTGCTTGGAACTAGTTGCTTACTCGTGACACTCATTTCCTCTCTTGTATCATAGCATTTCCTTGACT
>ML810692.1:32270-46053 GCA_009831015.1 Picea engelmannii
TGCAGGAAAGAATATTATCTCCTATTAGTAGCAGGCATGTCGCCTTTGAATAGAGCATAAAATCTTAAGTCCATTTCATACAAGGTTTGGGTTTAGCATGGCCTTAGGAAGTTGAGCTCATTACTTAGAGTCTACTCCTCCGACTGATTATTCTTCCAGTCCCTATGGATATTTTTTTTATGCCTCCTGCGTCGCAAGCTTTTGTCGATGATCAATGTTAAGTCTATGTTCCCTAAGTTATCCATTTGTCTCATGCTCTTGTTCAAAGGAAGTATAAGCTTGTGTCATCCATTCCTCATAACTCTTGACTTTGCATGTTGGCCATAACCTTAGTGGATCTTAAAGTCACATGAATTTATTGTCCTACCTTGCACCCTGGGCCTACTTTCATCATTAGTAGGTAACCTTGAACCTAGGAGATGATATCTCCTCATTGGTCGATGACTGGGGGGGTTCCCTTTTGTTCGACGGAAAGAAATGTATTCACACATTGGGATTTTTGTTGTGTCTTGGATTCCATTAGCCCTATTGGTGGTTTTCTCACCTTTGTCAGTAGTTTTCATCATTGGTTTCTATTCAAAGGGTCTCTTTCATGTACTGCTTTCATCTGGTGCATGTGAGATATGCACATGGTCATTGGTTTGTGAACATCATATTCATATGAGATATTCCTAATTATCAAGATATTTCTTTGTACCTCATGCTGGATGATGAGAGATGCCTTAATGCTCTCCTTTTAGAGAGTCGCCTTCCATCAAATTCATCTCATCTATTCTGGAATCAGGATCTAGAGTCGTATGAGTACCTAGATGCTTGCAGTCATTAGTGGCAGGCTCTCCCACCATTGACAGTTGGGAATACATCAATGTCTCATGATCGATGGATTCTTTAAGTGTTTGACCTCAACACCCTTATTCACACTTGTTGAATGTACTCAGTTCCTTGACACCTACTTTCATTATTGGTGGGTTGTCTTGCATTTGTTAATAATAAACCTTAACGACCGATAATCAAACGAAGTCTCATTATGTTTGAATTTAACCCCTCTATTCACATAATGTAGACTTTCACCTTCGTCAAATAGTGTATAAGACCTCCATCTTACATTAGCATCTCCTATATCTATTATTTTATTTCATCAGACCAGTACCTATATGACTTCAGTGATCATGGAAGATCATATTGTACTCCATTTTATACAGATATCTTCAATTGATTTTGAGACTAGACTCAATTGTGTCTTGTTCGTGACTATGACAACCTATGGCATGTGTCCACTTTGTATTTCCTATTCATGGCCATGAACAGTTATTTGATATATATCCACATGAATCTGTAGTGTAATTCATATTGGTAGCCATGTATATAGAGTCAATGTGAATTGTAATATCTTCATGAGTAACTAGCACTCCCAGATGAGTCTTCATTACTCCACTTCTGGGAATTATAATGTATCTTGGCCATCTTGGATACTCCTCTGACCTCACACATTAGGGGGCATATGTTATACCAATTTTTTCCTCATTCCATGCATCTTTCTTTGATGGCCTTCCATTTCCCTCTAGAGAATTAAATTACCCTTTTTGTTCACTCCAGAGCTAAAAATTCATATTTTTGTCCATATTTGTGGCCTACCAGTTAGACAACTCACATATACGTAGGTTGCTCCACTACAACCCACATACATTAGGTTTGATGCTCAAAAATTAAAAAATATGTTGGGTTTCCATGCCATGTCATGTGATCCATGATATTTGAACTTCCATATACTTGAAACACTTTGACTCGACCCTTCAATCCCATTTGAAGGCTATAAATTGAGCCATATCCAAGCCTTGAGGGAATTTAACACATTGAAAGAAAAGACACTCTAGAGAAATTTCACTTCATATTGAATCTGCATCCCTTTGTCCTTGAAAGTATGAACTTCTTGTGTTCATACCCCAAGCCCTTCCTATCTTGTGATGGAGAACTTCATTGACTCCTACTTGTGAGGTTACCTTTGTGGAGCATTGAAGTGGTGGAAGCCCAGCTGGAGGGACTTAGTTTCTTGGTTCCAATATGTGTTGTTACATAAGTTTTTCACCTATGTACTTGTGTTGATTACATTAATAGAAATACTCATTTCTCATCCAATTGATATCTTTCAAATATGTGTATTGCTTTCCATTAGCATATTTTTTATGTATGTTAATGGATTATGCTAACATTATATATCATCGCCACATGCTTGCATATCTTGGTTGTTGAAGACAAGTTGCAGGTATAAATCTTTGGGTCGTGTGCTCAACAGTGGTCTTCTTTGAACATCCAAACGAGGTAGGATTCTATCCTTCTCTTGTTATCATTTCATTTATATAGCTTACTTGATATTAGAGTTGATTTACGGGTGTCATTCCGTCTGTTGTGGTTTTTCCCCTAGCCATGGAGATATTTTCCTCGTAACAAGTGCCTCATAGGGGATCCCTCCTAATGGTGGAGTGAGAGGAATATTATTTATCTCTTCTAATCATATCATTCCATTCAAAGCTATAATTGGACAGGAAACAAACAACTATTATGAATTGATGGCTCTCCAACTTCTATTGAGGTTTCCCCAAGTGTTTGGATTATCTCAAATTCAATTTTTTGGTGACTCAATCCTTGTAATACAATGGATGTGAAAGGAAATATTCATGTGGAACTTAACCTTACAACCTTTGTTTGATGAGGTATAGTTACTATTAAAAACTTTCTCACACATCTCTTTGTCACACATATACAAGGATAGGAACATGATAGTGGATGGAGTATCAAAATATGGATTAGGAATGGCTCAAAGAACCTAGATTGTCTCAAAAACTTAGGATGGATACTCTTATGAATACACACATGAACCTTGGGTTTAAATATTTTTATACTATTTCAATTTTTTGTGAGGACATTTCCAAGAAAATAGATTTTGAATGTTGTAAGTTCTTTGGTCTTTTTTTTATGAAAGGATGTCGTTGTAAATACCTAGCTACAATATACATTATATGTTTAAAGAGGCATGTGAGACGAATAGTTATTTCATTGGCTATAAGAGAAATTTTGAATGCCTTTAACCTCTAATTGTGTAATTTTTTTTATATTAATAAAATTATAGCGATTTTTTCCTTGGAAAATATGTAAAAGAAATTTGATTTTCATATCTATGCAAAAGTGGAAATATTAAAAAAGGGGAGGTTTTATTTTAATTTTAAATGGATATATTCACACACACACGCACACACACACACACACACACACACACACACACACACCAATGAGACTTTGAGACTTTACACACACACACACACACAACCCCAAGGGTTAGCTCAAGTGGTCTTGAGCCAGACATGGTATTGAGCCCGTATATTGGAATATTCACCAATATTGAGGGGGGTTGAATCATATTGAGCACTTTTTACCATTTTTAATCACAACATGTAAAAATTAACTTATCAACAATGTATCATTTATGATTTCATTCAATATATCATAAACATATAACCATAGATACACAGTACATAAGAATTTTATGTGGAAACCCAAATGGGAGAAAACCACGGAACTATTTTTAATATATATCTTGAAGATTACATTAACTGGAAGAACCAACTTCCAAAATTCTCTAACACCAACTAGAAAGAGGCACCAACCTAAAGGAAGCTCAAACTCCCTATATTCTCTAGCTCCAACTGGAAGGAGGCTCCAACCCCCTAGTTTTATGAGCACCAACTCAAAGTAAGCTTCAACTCCCCTGCAAGCATCAACCTATTATATGAATACATCAATCTTCATGTGTGCCACATAACCTCCTAGAAATATAAATAAGAGACTCAACATTTCACTGTTACTGTCACTGATATTGATACATCATCATAAATAAAAACTAGATCCACCACAACTGATATATCATCATTATCAAATATAGATACACCATAATTGATATATCAATATCATCAACCTATGTCCACATAGAAAATGGGTGTACATAAATATCCAAGGTACACATGGGTCCACATATAAACCCCAACATCACTTCTTAAATTTATCTTGAACACATGTTTGGGACTAATTTTTGGATTAGTCACAAACCCTAACTTCCAACAAGTATAATTGTGTAATTGTAATGAATTAAGATATGAAACTTATATCCACACTTCTTCGATATCTTTTCTAAAATTCCTCTAAGTTTCACCCCTTGAATCATCACTGAGAAGGAGATATAGTGAATATTGCAGACCTTCCTAAATTATGTCCTATTCTAGAGAGAAAACTTGTACAGCATGCCACACATTCAATATTTTATATCTGATTCTAAAACTCATATAAAAATACCAAATATTGTACTCTTTCCAATGCAATTTGTCTCACATAATTTGGATCTTGTATGAAGAAGTTGTGACTATTTTACCCAGAACACTTGTTTGAGACTAGTTACATGACTACTCAAAAACCTCATCTTCCATAGAGTGTATCTCTGAAAATAAATTGACCCAGAATATGAAATTCGTACCATAGGTACTTTGATATGTTGTCTCAATATCCTTCAAGTTTCACTATCTGATTCATTCTAGAAACAAATTTATAGTGAAAATGGTAATATGACCTTTAAAAACCATACCTTAGAACACATCATCACAAGACTTCATCTTCCCTTGGAATTTCGCCCTTCTTCATTTCATTTTCCCTCTGAAATGTGTTTCCAAGGTTGTGCTAAGAGATCACAAGATTTACTGAATAAAAATGAGAGGTTCTTAATGTATATTTATACTTTTCCAGGTACCTCCCTTACTTGATCTTGATATGACTTGTAACTTCTTGTTTGCAACAATTTTTTATCCTTTACTTGACTTTAGGGACAACTTATAACTTCTTGACCTTAGATATGGGGATTCTTGACCATACTTAGGGGCTTCATCTTTAAGAGGGCATAACTTCTCAACCGTGAGGAACCACATGGCATTCCACCTACCATTGGAAACGGCGTGACGATGACTATCCATCTATGAGGGTTTTACATGCAATTACAATGTCTTTCATAATCATTTTATCCAATTAAATTTGGGCTTCCTTAAATCACCTATGGGGCTTCCTAACCATATTCTCGGGGCTTCTTTTAGGATTCTTCAAAGTGTCTTCCCATGAGGGCCATTCTTAGAGCTACGTCATAAGGGGACCACTTTAGAGATTCCTTCAAATAAACCCATCACTTCTAGGGGATTATAGACTTCTTATAGGGTTGACATCAATGATTAAGAAATCACTTCTAGGGGCTTCTAGACTTCTTCTAGGGTTGACATAAATGAAAACAAATTTTCCAAAAATATCCCCCTTTGGCATTGATGGAAACACTCATATTCCCCCTTGTGACCATTGCTCCCCCTATCTTCATGCTTCTTATTTTTCTCTCTCCTTTTGACATCAATGGAAAAGGGTAACTCCCCTAGAATTATACATTCTTTTAACAATCTCTCTCCCCCTTTCTTATTTTCTTCTGATCTTTCTCCCCTGCTTTTATTGTTTCTCTACCATGCCTTATTTTCAAGATGTTGTGTAGATCAATGTGGGGATTCTTGTATATGCTTCATTTTCTCTCTTTTCAGGCTTCTTGTACATTGGTACTTCATGTATGTTATGAGGGAAAAACTCTCTATGGCCATGGTAAACCACAACAGACAGGTATGACTGCAAAAATCTACTCAATTCCAACATATTCTATATAAACCAATGTGCAAGAGAGATAAGAAAGAATCCTACCTCGTTCCAACGTTCGATGATGTTCCACTATTGAGTACTTTGACTCAAATCTTTGTACCTGCAACAAGTTCTCAACAAACAAGCAGAGCAAGTATATAGTGATAATATAAAGGGGTTAGCACATTAGATAGCATAATCCATTAATAAACATTACAAAGATGCCCATGGATAATAATCATATATTTTCACAATACCAATTGGACGGGAAAGGATTATTTCTATTAATAAATTATTAGCAGAAGCAAAAACATTACATACTTTTGTGTCGACACAGTTCGAAACCAAGAAACCAAGTTCCTTCCAACTAGGCCTCCACCACTTCAATCCTCCACCAAAGGCAAGCTCATAGAAAAGAGAATGAGATTCTCTCAACAATAGGGAAAGAGATTGGGGGTTGAACATTGTGTTCAGACTTGAGGGACAAAGGGATGCAGACTCGATATGAATTAATTTCTCCAGAGTAACTTTGCTCTCAAAGTTGAATGCTTTCTCCTCTTTTCCATAGCTCAGAATTGTGTTCCTATAGCCTTCAAAATGCAACTAAAGGGCCGAGTCATAACGTTTCCAATATATGGAAGGCCAAGGATCAGAGATCTCTTCTCATGACATGGAAACTTGACTTCATTTTTGTATTTTCTAGCACAAATCTTGATGTACGTGGGTTTTAGTGGAGCAGCTTGTGTATACGCATGTTGTATAGTAGATAGGGTGCGTATATGTGGAAAAATATGTATTTTTAGCTCTGGATTCATCAAAAAGGGATGACAAGTCCGCATAGGGAAATGGAAAAAGGCCCTCTTTACAAGATAGAAATGGTGAGGAAAATATTGCTATAACATATGCCCCCTAATGTGTGAGATCATAGGAGTATCTGTGATGGCCTAAATACATTATAAATAACCCAGAAGTGGGGTGGTGTAAACCCAGCTGGAAAGACTAGTTTCTCATTACATTTTGTTTTGACTTTACATACATGGATGTCAATAGAATACAATGCAAATCCATGTGGAAAATATACCAAATAAGTGTATGTGGCCGTGAATAGGAAAATACAAATGTGGTTATATGCCAACCGTTGTCATAATCATGAACAAGGCCCAGTAGAACCAGTCTCAAAACCAATCTGAAGATATTTGTATACGATGGAGTATAATCTGATGTCCCATGATTACTGTAGTCAAATAGGTGTTGGTCCAATGAAAAGTAAGCAACAGCTCAAGAAAGTTGTGGCCACATGGTGATGTCTTCAATTCTTCTACACATCTTCCAAAGGTGCAAGTCTACA
Organism: Picea engelmannii; assembly: GCA_009831015.1. NCBI lineage: Eukaryota > Viridiplantae > Streptophyta > Pinopsida > Pinales > Pinaceae > Picea > Picea engelmannii. The sequence goes on from ML810692.1 coordinate 39,322, forward strand.
TCATGTGAATAAAGGAGTTGAGGTCAAACACAATGAGATATCGTTTGATTACTGGTCATTGAGGTATATTGTTAACAAATGTGAGACAACCTACCAATAATGAAAGTAGGTATCAAGGCACCGATCACATTCCTACAAGTGTGAATAAAGGAGTCGATGTCAAATGCCTGAGGAATCCATTGATCAGGAGACATTGATGTATTCCCATTTGTCAATGGCGAGAGAGCTTGCCACTAATGACTAAAAGTCTCAAGGTACTCATAAAACTTTAGGTCTCAGATCCATAATAAATGAGATGAATTTGATGGAAAGAGACCCGCTAAAAGGAGAGCATTAAGGCATCTCTCATCAGTCAACACGAGGAACAAAGTAAAAGCTTCATAATTTGGTGGAGATCGGATGAAGAATATGTTCACGAACCAACAAACCTATGCATCTTGCGCGTGTGCCAAATGCAAGCACACACGAAAAAGACCCTATGAATAGCAGCCAATGATGAAAATTGCTAACAAAGGCAAGGAAACCACCAATAAGGCTAATGGAATCCAAGACACTGCATGAATCCCAAAGTGTGAATAGATGTCTTGCCATCGAACACAAGACCCTATGAATAGCATCCAATGATGAAAATTGCTAACAAAGGCGAGGAAACCACCAATAAGGCTAATGGAATCCAAGACACTGCACGAATCCCAAAGTGTGAATAGATGTCTTGCCATCGAACACAAGGTAAACCATCCAGTCAATGACCAATGATGAAATGTCGACTGTTGGGTTCAAGGTGACCTACCAATGATGAAAGTAGGTCCAGGGTGCATGATAAGACCATAGTATCATGTGATTCTGAGACAAATTGAGGGTATGGCCAACATGCAAAGTCAAGAGTTCTGAGGAATTTTCGACACAGGTTTATAGAATTCCTTTGAACAAGAGCATGAGACATGTGGTAGACTCTGGAAGCATAGACTCAATGATGTAACTATTTGATGTAGGAGGCATCAATAATGTCCTCTATAGGGACTGGAAGAGTAACCAGTCAGTAGAGAAAAAATCTGTAACGATATCAACTTCCTAAGGCCATGCTAAACCCAAAATTATGATGACATAAGGACTCAATAATTTTATGCTATGTTTAAAGGTGGCACGACTGTTGCCAATTATAATATAGTACTCTCTTCCCACCCGTCTTTTTTTGTTTTTTCATAACAAATGAATGCTATGATACAGAGGAGGAAATGAGTGTCGCAAGTAAGCAAAACTAGTTTGAGCAGTGGAATGTACCTATGATCAATGCAAGGAAATGCATGCAGGAGATGGACACTTGGGGTGATGTTCCCTCCAGGGTATAGAGTGTCAAATTGTGAAGGAAATAAACAAGTCTCTTCTTGGTTGAGAATGCAAAAATTGCTTAGGAAACGGTTTATAATGCAAAGCAAGAACCGGCTAAAGGCTCAATACTGCAAGCGAAGGCATGAGATGCAATCACAAATTAACGCCAAAAAATGTCCTTTTTATGTCTTTTAGTCTACTTGGTGTGAAAAAAGGATAAACTTGTGCCAAATAGACATCTTTTCAAATCCAATTTACAAGTGTGAAAAATACAAGTTCACTCGGCGATCTTTTCTATTTTTGGTAACGAGTCAGAAAAGAGCTTAACTAAGACTCGTGACCTTTCAAATCCAATTTAACGAGTGTGAAAGGGACAAATCACTAGGAAATATTTTCATTTTTTAGACGAGTCGAAAAATAGCTTAACTAAGACTCGTGATGTTTTTCTAATCAACATGTAAAGGGGGAGGCCAAGGCTCTTGTACCGACCTTCTGTGGAATGTCAGTATCTTACGAAGAACCAACACAAGCTTGGGAAGACCCAAATCTCTCCAAGTCAAGGAGAACAAACTGCTAAAGGAGGTTATCATCTCCGTGTTATATCGGATAATGTCTCTTCCTGGAAAAGACATAGGTGAATGCATTGGATACCCCACAAGACCATCCCAATCAAAGGGAACCTCGTCAATACTTGGATGGAGAGAACTCGGGAAGAGTAAAAATCTCTCTTGTTCAAAAGGTGAAGTAATAGAAATGATAAGGAAATGGAATAGAAGGTATAGAACTAGAACCAGAAGAGCAGGATCGACCAAAAATTGCATTGGCAAGACCGCTTCCTTAGACTTGTCACTCTCCGAGAGAAGAGTGGGGTCGATCGAATATTTCATCGATATGACCACTTCCTCAACCATTGGTTTAATAGGATGTGAGACAACAAGGTCAAGAGGTGCATCACCCCAAAAAATAGGAGTGTTGTCGGTCGAAGATTGCATCGACACGACCGTTGGTTGAACAATATGTGAGATAACAAGGTCAAGAGACACATCACCCCCGAACATAAGGGAGGTGTCAGTTGAAGATTTCATCGACATGACCACAAGTTGAACGGGATGTGAGACAACAAGGTCAAAGGATGCATCAACCCCTAAAGGGAAAGGGGTGTCAGTTGAAGATTGCATCGGCATGATTGTTGTATCAACCAAAGAAGGAACAGAGTTTTTTGAAACCATAGATTCCTCAGAACCCAAAAGGCCCTTAGGTGAGCCCCACGTTTCTGGTATCCCAACAGTAATAGGACACAAACAATTAAGGTGACTTCCTTCACAAATACTTCAATTCAAAGGAATATAGGCTTACGTCTGAGACGTCTAGGCTTCTTAATCATAAGAATGCCCCCAGCATGACTTGCAGTGGTTGGTGACATGCTCTCAGCATCACTTGCAGAGGCTAGTAGAAAATCTCCAACATGACTAGTAGAGGTTGGTGATGGATGTGCAATGTTACTAGCAGTGAGTAGACATGTGCCCCCAGCATGACTTGCAGTGACTAGTTGCAAGTCTTCAACGTGACTCGTAGAGGTTGTCAACCAATCTCCAACATGACTAGCAGAGGTTGGTGATATAATGCCAGTATGACACACAGTGACTGGACTTGTACCCCCAGCATGACTTTTAGCGACTGGTTGCAGGTCTACAACATGACCTGTAGAGGTTGTCGACCAATCTCCAACATGGCTAGCAGAGGTTGGTGATATAATGCCAGTATGAAATGCAGTGACTAGACTTGTGGCAGTAGTGAATTGCGACATTTGAGACCAAGGTCCAAGGAAATATTAGTTTTAAGGAATTGCAAGCCAGGAAGGATCATGGTTTACACCCTGTCCCTTTCCGACAGGATAGTATCCTCCTCCATACTGATACATAAAGGGTTGTAAGGGCATCGACACTAAGGAAGCTTCTTGCGAAGAGAAAGGGACATGACAAGGGTTACTCATGTGAGGATATATGTTTCCCCCAGAAGAAGGAACTTCTTGAGGGGGGTTTCCCATACTATAAAAATAATTCCCCCCAGATGAAACACCAGAGGGAAGACGGAGGTCTACCATGGGAAAAGTGTTCATAGGAACCGTCATAGCGGAAGAAGGATAAGTGGACAGAGTGTAACAATTAGAATGATTACTTAGTTGGGCACTTACTTCTCACATAGTGGATTCGTAGGAATGAATATTCCAACCTCCTACCGTAAGAGGTGTTTGAAGGATATGATTCCCACCAAACGGAGAGGGATAAGAAGGAGGCATCATGCCCCCAGACCCAAAACTTGTATTTGCATAAGGAGGCGAGATAGAGGATGGCAAGTGCAAAGACATATCAGACATACCATGAGAAAAATGATCAGAGACCCAAGGCATTGACTGAGTACCTTAATTTTCCATACCATTGTAAAAAACGGGTGGATTTTCCCCCATGAACGTCATGGGGGGGTGGTAGTAAATGTGGGAGTTAAAGGAACTCCACTATCCATGATAACAAAGACTCAACACAAAATCCTAAGGCCAACTAGTAGTCAAAGAGCACTCCAAAAGTCAAACAGCCAATATGCATGCAAACGGGCTAAAGTGGCTAAGTGGCCTCCCTCCCTAAAGAAGGTATGTCTCATCCAAGAGGGACCTGAGACTCCCCGCTAAAGTTTGGAGGTAACAGAATCAGTTATAGGCGACCTCGTGGGCTTAACAACCAGTCGGTCAAACCCCCCCGGAGAGGTAATCCTCCATAAAGGTTGTGTCTTGTCTGAACCCTATCTGACCCAAGGTATAAGCAGAATAACCCCTGCAAGTAACCTATGAGATACCTAAGTCAAGAAACTAATAAACCATTGTATAACCGATGCACATGCGAGCATTTGTAAGTTTGGATCACCGTATGGATAGGGTAGCAAAGCCTGAAACCTTGAAAGTATCACCTCTCACGGAGGTATGGGCACTAACAAGATCCCCAAATACAAATAAATCCACAAAAATATCTCTGACACTAGGCGAGTATCTGGGGGATATCCCTTCAACCAATTTCATGTGACCTCATGATTAACTCCAGTGTGAGTGGAGCCTCCTGATCTTACCAATTATACAATGGACTTCTCAACTCCTTGTCTTAGACACATATGTTGATTTAATTTCCTTGGAGAAGTTTACACACAAAATCCTATTCCAAGGCACTAAATCCTAGACTAGTTTGTGCACCCTAAAAATAAAATCATGACTAATCAATTTTAGTTTAAAGCGTAAATTTTATTGGTCATGATTACTCAAAAGGGTACGGAAGTGAAACTCGTGATATTATGACTCTGCAAGAAAATAAATATAAATATAATGCAAAGTCTAAATTTAACTTTTCAATGAATGATATGCGTATAAAAACAGTGCAATTTTCAATTTCAACGCTGCAATTCAGAAGTAAAATGCAATATTTCACTAAATGCACTAAGCTAATGATAAAGATTCAGAAGACAAAAATGTCAAGCAATGTAAAATGCCTATTTTTTTGTATTTTCAATATATTAAAAAGAAAATGCATGGACTGAAAAGCAACTTGATATATAAATTCTACTGTGTATAAATAGAATGACTCAAGCAGAATACCAAGCAGCCAAGCAACAGCCCAAAGTTCAAGGAAAAATAAAAAATGAAAAATGATGAGAAACATTGCACCCAAAAATTCAACTCCAAACAGGTTTCCTATCAACCCAGAGAAGCTCAACAGGCACTACAGAGACCTAAGAAGGCTCAGCAATCATCAAATCCCACCCAACAATCACAAAACCAAGCAAACAGGGAAGGAAAAGTGGTATAAGCGATTGTTCAGGCAAACAGTGTGTATATATGCAGCTTGCAGTGAGATTGCACACGTGTATACATGACTTTCAAGGGAAAAGGCGCATGCAGGCTTGAAAACAAGGCCAACCAAGGGTAAAAAGGTTGAAAACTCAAACCCAGGGTGAACAGAATCTATCAAGCAGTGATACGACAAGAAACACAAAGGAAAAAAAAACAATGCAAGGAGAAAAAGTACTTCAACCCTTAGAAAGAAGATATCTCCCCAGTGGAGTCACCAATTCTGTTACGAGGGAAAAACTCTCTATGGCCAGGGTAAACCACAACAGACAGGTATGACTACATAAATCTACTCAGTTCCAACATATGCTATATAAACCAATGTGCAAGCGAGATAAGAAAGAATCCTACCTCGTTCCAACGTTCGATGATGTTCCACTATTGAGTACTTTGACCCAAAGATTTGTACCTGCAACAAGTTCTCAACAAACAAGAAAAGCAAGTATATAGTGATAATATAAAGGGGTTAGCACATTAGATAGCAATAATCATATATACCCATGGATAATAATCATATATTTGCACGATACCAATTGGACGGGAAAGGAGTATTTATATTAATAAATGATCAGCAGAAGCGAAAACATTACAGACTTCCATGTTGTCATGGTTCGAAACCAAGAAACCAAGTTTCTTCCAACTAGGCCTCCACCACTTCAATCCTCCACCAAAGGCAAGCTCATAGAAAAGAGACAATGAGGTTCTCTCAACAATAGGGAAAGAGCTTGGGCGATGAACACTGTGTTCAGACTTGAGGGACAAAGGGATGCAGACTCAATATGAAGTAATTTCTCCAGAGTAAATTTTCTCTCAAAGTTGAATGCTTTCTCCTCTTTTCCATAGCTCGGAATTGTGTTCTTCAAAATGCAACTGAAGGGCTGAGTCGGAATGTTTCCAGAATATGGAAGGCCAAGGATCATAGATACCATGTCGTGACATGGAAACCCAGCTTCATTTTTGTATTTTCTAGCACAAATCCCGATGTACATGGGTTGTAGTGGAGCAGCCTGCATATACGCATGTTGTATAGTAGATAGGGTGCATATATGTGGAAAAATATGCATTTTTAGCTCTAGATTCATCAAAAATGGATAACAAGTCTGCATAGGGAAATGGAAAAAGGTCATCTGTGCAAGATAGCAGTGGTGAGGCAAATCTTGCTATAACAATGTCATTGTAATCCACTGACATATATTAAAAGCATTCATATTAAGGTTCCTTCATCACTTGACTTCAAGTCTTCATGGCTTGTCATGTATTCACTGCAATGACATCAATGACACAATAATTCAAATTTTTCCCTTTGACAGTATGACCCGTCCTAATGGTTACTCTCCCCCTTTGTAGTTGTGTCTCTCACAGATTTCCTTCTTGTGACTAGCTGGTTCCACCTGTTAAGAACCAAATATCAATATAGCATAGAAAATCCTCAGAAAAAGTACTCAATGCCTTTAAAAAGAGATAATTGCAGATAATAAGCCTCTTCGAGGGGGCAACCTCCTTTTATCCCACTT